>PVJA010003141.1:41980-98396 GCA_004027025.1 Myocastor coypus
CTCTCTCTCTCCCTCCCTCCCCCCCCCCCCCCCCCCCCCCCCCCCCCCCCCCCTCTGCAGTACCAGGGATTGAACCCAGGGCTTGCACTTGCCAGGCAAGCACTTATTCTACTGAGCTATCTCCCCGGCCCTGAACAGCACACTTTAAATGGTAAACAGTATATATCTATCCTCATAAATGTGCTTTGAAAGAAATTCCTATAATTTTTTTAGAGACCCAAACTGAAGTGAGGGACCACAATAAAACGCATATAGCGAATTTTGATAGTTCTTTAATCTAAATAATTGGCATCATGGGTGCTCATTGTGCCTTTCACTTCAGGCTTACTCTTTAAAATGGTTGCAGATGAGGTTGACTTAAGACATCATGGGTCTTTAAATATGCTTTTGCTTGAAAATTTCTTTTTTAAAAAGGTCAAGGGTAGCGTCAGGCATGGTGGTGCATACCTATAATCCCAGCACTGGGGAGGCTGAGGCAGGAGGACTGGTGCAAGTTTGAAACCAGCCTGGGCTACAAAAGTGAGCTCAAGGCCAGCCTGAACTGCATAGTGAGAACTTGTCTCAAAAAGACAAAAATAAATAAAAATAAATAAATAAATAAATTAGAAAATAAAGTAGCCAGGTGTTGCGACACATACCCATAATCCCAGCACCAAGGAGAATGAGGTAGGATTGCCACAAATTCAAAGCCAGCCTGAACTACACTGTGAGTTCAAGGCCACACTATATTACTTAGTTGAGACCCTGACTCCAAAAAAAGATGAGTAATTCAATAACAAAACCCTTCTCTAAAACATCTATTTGGTGACCAGTTTACTTGCCCATTTTATTTAAGTACCATTAAAAAAAAAAAAAAAAAAAAAAAAAACTACAGTTCTACAGTTCTCTCTGAGCAGTCTATCATTCTGCCTTACTATTTCGTTTTGCTTTGAAATGGTATTTTACATATCGCCTCTTGGCCTTATGGCTAAGATCAAGTGAAATGGTATTTTACAAACCTCAACCTACATGTTTATATTTAACAAGATTTTTAAATTACATGCATTTTACCACTTTGGACGCATTTGTCCACTGTCCTTATTTCACTAAGTACTAACGTAGTCATGCGGCTCTGTACAAATTAAAGATTCAGAGTCAGGTAAATGACAGCAAAATTATAACTAAAAAGTTACCTGCTGACACAACACCGATAATTGTCAAAATATATTCTTCCTCTCTCATAAGCTATAGGCGACTTGGAATGAGTTGTCCAAACATTCTTAAATTTAGTGCTTTCCTGAAAGACACAAGGAATTTCGGTTTAGGAAAGAAGAACTCATTACCCTCTAGTGTACATCCATTTTAAGCTAGATGAAGTTAGATTTACCATTTTCAAAGTAATTTTACATACGTTATTTTAAAACATTATTTTATGTCTTCCTCACTCTGCTCGGACGTTTTAGATCAACTGGTTGCCCAACTTCTAAGAAGACTGCAAAAAGGCCTAAGAGGCTTGAACTGAAACTGTCCGATGGCCCCCTTATCTCCTATTGCTAATTCCCTCCCGTCGCCTTGGACCCTCGCAAAGGGAGCAAAGTCTTCATCCCAGCCCAGGCTCCCTGCTGCCTGTGTTTGGTCCCCGGCCGGCAGGCGGTCACCTGGCACACCAGCGCCCGCAGGATGCCCAGGTTTGTTCTCTGTACCACGCCTGCGTCGCGAGCGAAGAAGCCCAGTGCCCGCCGACTTAGCTGGCTGCACACGTTGGGCTTCCGGGTCGGGCCCATGGAGGCTCAAGCAATTGCAGATTTGGTTGGGTTGGAGGGGGGCGCGCCCCTAGCTCCTGCCCCAAGCAGCAGCCGCCACCTCTCAATTTCAGGAAAAAGACTAAGGCTGGGCAAGGGGCACCTGGCTGCGGGACGAGGGAAAGCCGAGCCAGCCCTCCCTGAGCACAGGGAAGAAGAAAAAAACAAATGATCCTTTCCGGGCCTGCTTCTCAAGCGCCCTCCAACAGCGGACCGTATGAAGTCGCTGTACCTCGTGGCCTGCCGTAGCCGCTCCCTCACCGGGAAATGTAGTTTCTAGTGCCCGCTGGCTTCTTCCTGGACTACAATTCCCATCGGGCCGCGGGGCGTGAGTTCTCGCCCCATCCGATCCCGCCCCTTAGGTCCTGCAGAGGCTGCGCCGTGGGCTGGCGCGCTTTTCCGGGGCTACTAGAGGTGTGAGGCGCGAGCCCTGGAGGCGCTGTGCTGCCCTCTCCTGGTCCCACTTCGTTGGCGCATCTCTCTTCCGGTTTGCCTTTCTTCCCGCCTTGACATCGTGACACACGTCCGTCCTTGCCATTTGCTCTGGGAGGCTCTGGCCAGCTGCCCCGAGTCTCGCTGTATCGAGTGCGACCTTCCAAAGGTACGCCCCGCGGCTTTCTTTTTAGCTGTGGACACTGTGGATGAAGTTGACGGCTAAACATTTGGGTGTATAAACACTATGCTTTGTGCAGTACGTATTATGATTACTGATGGAAGACCCTGGCTTTCCTGACAAACTAGGATTGAGTTATTACACCCTGCCTGCCATTGTGTGACCTGTGGGGACAAGTTTGGAGATAATTACTGTTTTTCTTGCAGGGAATAAAATAAATGCTTACATTTTTATTGAACGAACTAGGATGCACGACATCGATTCCTCCAAGTAAAAGATAACAAACTTTGTTAATTGATTCTGCTTGTGTGTTTAAAGCTCTACTACTCTAAGTTTTCAATAGTTTTAGGTTCTGGTGTGTTAGGGCCCTTTCTCTCTCCCACGCGCAGTTGGTGTGCTACTTCCAGTTTTTAGGTTCCCAAGGAAGATGAGTGATCCCATCTGACAGCCAGCCCCAAAAGCACAGTAGTAGGTGAGTGTGCCGGGCCGATTTAGTTGTTCAGTATAGTCATCTCTGCCAGGGATATAGTTCAGTGGCAAAATGCCTGACAGACAAGCACAGGGTCCTGAATTCGATTTCTGATATCAAACAAATTTCTTTTTAACCTTGCTACATTTCACTCAGGTTCTAGATTTTGCTGATTTTTTATGACTTACTGTTGAAAGATTACTAAGTACAACACCCTGTCTTAAGCCGCATGACTTCCTTGGCTCTTCCTTAGCAACATTGTATGCATGCCGTAGCCCCCTTCCCCCTGTTCTTTCTCATTATCCTGCACCAGTGACAAATGGTATGACTTGTATGTACCGTGCAATCCAAACACAAATGTGGAAACGTGTGACAGTGCTTAACTGAAGGATGGTCATCCAGTTGATCTAGAGTATGTTTTTGTTAAAATTTCTGTTTTCGAGTTTTGGCAAATTGAAAATAAAGGGTTCTCCAGCAGAAATCTCAGTCTTGAGGATACAGGTACACATTCCTCCAGTTCCACATAGATACCTTCTAGGGCAGGAACCTTTCAGTGCAGTGTACAGAGTGTGCCATTATCTTCATCCTGCCCATATTTTCAGGCCCCCCTCTCTGGCCACCCCTCACATGTGCTGTGTGGTTCTGATATTTACTTACTTTCCTGGGCCAGTATGTGTTTATACTTGAGACTTTCTTTGGAGCTCCCTTTCTCACCTTCTCTTACATTTTTATCAGACGACTTCCACATGTCACAGTTGCACTTGAACCCTTTTCCTCGCCCCATCAGCATGTGCTGTATGTGCCTCTAGTTTATTCTGCAGATGATTGTGGCACTGTTCTAGAATTATCATTAGCCTGTCTTTCTAACTGACCCAGTCAAAAAACTGAGATGTAATATTCTGCCTCTTCAACATACTGGCTAAAATGTAGTTCATGCATATATATGTTGAAAGAGTGAATGGTGTGTTGGGGAAATAGCTCAGTGACATAACACCTGACTGGTAAGGCCAAGGTCCTGAGTTTGATCCCTGGTACCAAAAGGGAAGAAGAGGAAGAGGAAGGAGAAAAATGATGGCTTGTAAGAGCAGTGTTCATATAGCACCTATTACCAATAGGTTTACCTTTTACATAGGCATGTATGTAGTGTCCTGTTATTCTCTAAAGTAGTAGGAAACTACAATGTTAGTAAAAAGAAATAACTTTCAAAAAATTTAAAGTCCTGAGAGTTCTATCTATAACATAGATATTTTCAGTTTGTTGAAGGGTACAATAGCATGAGTGTAAAGCTTATCATTGGAAAATAACTTCTCTTTGTTTTAGTAGTAAACTAATATTAGCTTTCCTCCTTTTTTATTTTTATTTTTTTGTGTGGGACCGAGGTTTGAACTCAGGATCTTGCACTTGCTAGGCAGGCACTTGTGCCATGGAGCTATCTCCCCAGCCCTCTTCCTCCATTCTTTGTGTCTCTAAATTTGCAGACTACCAACCCTCCTAGCTACTGTATTTTAAACAAGGAAGAAGAAATACAAATTCATAAGTTAATACCATGCATTGCTTGTTCATATACTCTGCTTAGAGAAGCAATAGACATATAAAATATTCAGATTATTAAACTTGAGCATTTGTTCAGAGACAAATTTGAGCCAAGGCGACAGGTGGTCATTCATATAGCACATGATTATTTTTATCCATTATGTGCTGGGAACTATTTTGTCATAGGATAGATCAAGGAACAGGATAGACATGTTGGGAGGAGCATCACAGAGGAGAAATTGTCCACGTCAGGCAGAAGACAGCAAAAACAGCAATGACAAGTAGCAACAGTAACAGCCTTCCTTTTGTCCCTTATATTCTATCCAGGCTACCTGTCTTTACTCACACTCAGGTAGAGCACACTTAATGCTAGCATTATACCATGTATCAATCCCAGCATCACATCTTTAATTCTAGCATCACATACTCTAGATCAAACCACCTCCAGAAAACTACCTCTATGATTAGGATTTGCAGGTACATCTAGATACAAGCCATGCCATACTACGTATGGGCCCTGCCCCAACTCTTTTGGTAAAGGAGGTTTGAATATCAAATAAAATTATACTGTATTTATATACTCTTCTGTGTATTACCCTCAGTGCGACACTTAATAATATACCTGTAGTTAACTGAGTTACTATTATATAGTATTTTGTTGTGTGAATTTATTGTGGTTATCTACTTCTATGGGCTGGGCTTTTTCTGAAAAACAGAAGTTCAGAAAATTGTGACTGTGGACATTATTATGCCTATCTTTTACTACCCGTATTATGATGTCTTAGTTTTCTGAGCTACACATGTGGTGCACAACTGTAATCCTAGACACCTAAAACGCTGAGGCAAGAAGATCACAAGTCTCAATCCAATACTTAAGTGCTTACCCACACTAATTCTTGGTGATGGTCCTAATCACCAAAGTCATCTCCGAGATTCCTTCCTCCCACTGTACACCTTCCATTTAGTCTGCCAGTGTGGATGGGACCTATGACTATGATGGATGGCTGCTTCCTTGAGTAGGTTATTTTTACATAAGGCCCCATTTTAGCATGCAGCAGAAATGCTGTCCTTTGTTTTTTGAGATGAGGCCTCACCATGTAGTTCAGGCTGGCCTTGGACTCCTGCTGATCCTCCCGCCTTAACGTCTCAAGTGCTGGGATTGCAGCTGTGTGCTACCAAGCCCAACAAACATCTTCCTGACCAAGTGGCATGCAGCAATAGGCAACCAAACATCATCTGTTCCTAAAATGGCAAGGAGCTGGATTCTATTTACAATCCTGTGAATAGAAAAGGGCCCTGAGTTTCAAATGTGACTGCAGCCCTGGCTGACAGGATTTCAGCTGGTGATATCTTGAGCAGAAAGCCAGGATACATTGTATCAGGAATTGAGTACCAGAATTCTGAGATAATAAAAGGGGTGTTGGCTTAAACTATGTACTAAGCTTGTGGTGGTTACACAGGAACATAAAATGAATATGCTTTTTTTTTTTTTCTTGAAATCCTGGGGATTAAACAAAGGGCTTCATGTATTTTGAGCAAGTACTCTACCACAAGGCTACATCCCTAGCTTTTTATTTCTATTTTTTATTTTATTTATTTATTTTTGTATTTTAGAGAAGGGTCTATAGGGTTTTCAGGGTTTCACTATTAGATTGGACTTGTAGTGATCTACCCTTTCACAACCTCCCAAGAACTGGTATTATAGGCATACTCCACCATGCTCAGTCTCAAATGCTGTCTTAGAGTGCTCAGGGGGTAGGGCTGGTGTAGCAGGCCCAGGGATCGAACCCCTGGTCTCTGTACCTGTTTTGGCCAGCCATGTATTTGATTATTGCAGGGTCTCACTACACAGCTCAGACTCATAATGATCCTCTTGCTCTTAGCTTCCCCAGCACTGGAATTACAGGCAGATACCATTACTCCCAGCCTCTGGCCTGCTAAGCCTGCCCTGGGGGGTGGGGCTGGCAGGGCATGTGGTGCCAGGGATAGAACTGCGGTCTCTGAGTGCTCGTAGGCTTGTAAGCTTGTCTAAGTAGGCACTTTAGTCTGCTGAGCTATCTCGCCGGCCCTATAATTATTTTTTTTTTACATTGGTTTCCTACATTACATTATTAGTAATAATCATTTATAAGTTTTAGAAGATATTTCTGTCTGTATAAAATAGTGACAGTTACTGTACTTTCTTCTTAACCCTTTTGTTGTATGTTGGGAGGTGGCAGGAAGCCAGAAAATTGATCAAGTGTGTACAGGTGGGACTAGGCTTCCCTTTGTGGGGGCAAAAAGCTACCCCAGTGCTGAAAAAAACATCCTGCCTGGTTCAATATAGAGAGAAGGACAAAGTATCTTTAGTAGAGAACAATAGAGCCCAAGGACACCTGCAGGGAGTTCTGGTTGTCCCCTCCCCTGCTTGGAATGTTTTCAACTTCCCTGAAACAGTTACGCAATTTCCTGTTCTTGAACACTAAATAAAAGGAAGATCCTCCTGAAGATCAAGGCTCACTTCGAGAGAGACAAGTCTCGGTGAGTCCTCTGAGCTACCTTCATCAGGTCTTCTCGTCGTTTCTTTCAGCACCGACACCAGAACAACACCCTTTTACCTCTTTCTCCCCCCTCTTTCCTTACTATACTGTTGGGATCTCCAATACAGTTTTGAATAGAAACATTCATAGTGAAGTTCCTTGTCTTATTTATGTTTATAAAAGTAGTTCTAATATTTCACCTTAAAGATGGCATTGTAGGTTTTAGGAAGCATTTTTTTTTTTGTGGGACCAGGGTTCGAACTCAAGCTTGCACTTGCCCAGCAGGCACTTGTGCCTCGGAGCTATCTCCCCAGCCCCTAGGAAGCATCTTTTTATCAAGTGATATTCTCTTCAATTTCACATTTGTTAAAAGTTTAATTTCTAAGTTATGAACAGTTGTCAAATTTTATCAAATGTTTTCTTGTATCTGCTGAGGTGATTGTGTGATTTTTTTTCTTTAATCTGACAGTCTAGAGAATTGCGTGGCCGGGCGTGGTGGCTCACGCCTGTAATCCCAGCACTCGGGAGGCTGAGGCAGGAGGATTGGTGCAAGTTCGAGACCAGCCTGGGCTACAAAGTGAGCTCAGGACCAGCCTCAACTGCATAGCGAGACCCTGTCTCAAAAAGACAAAAAAAAAAAAAAGAGAATTGTGTGAATATATTTCTTATTGTTAAACCAAGTGAGTTTATTTAGATTCACTTTTGTGACTTTTTTTTTTTTCAGACATTGTAGCTTTTGGGCCTCAGTACTCATTGACTTTGGGTTTAGTACTCATTCAGCTCCTGAATTATACTAGCCTTTGTTTTGTAAGGGTTTCTGTTTCATGCTGGCTCAGTGATATATGTAATGTGTTTTAAATTTTTTATTTATCCAGATTTTGGGAGAGCAGGAGGTTTTTTGAAGTGTCAAGTCCAACACATTTCCAGAACTAGAACCCCACTTTTTCCTCTTTTTAGTGCAAAAGCTTTTGTTAATATAAAATATGGCTTTAAAGTGATTACTTACTACCACTTCTTCCCTTTCTTCTTCTCTTACTGCACAACTATCCCACTCACTGCTGAAAAGGAAGGATTGTGTAGTGGAAAGAGCATCGTACCAGGGGTCAGAAGGCACTAGTTCTAGAGGCAGCACTACCACTCACTGAGATCTTGACCAAACCACTTACTCTGAGTTTCATTCAATCTTCTGTTAAGTGGTTGAAGTGAGATCACATTGTGTTTGTAAATATGAACATGATGTAAGGGAATAGAATGAGAAGCCATATCAAGTACATAGGAAAATGAATCAAATGAAGATTAGGGTGAGGAGTGGTTAGGTTGCACTAGGGATTTTTTTTTAGCATCATAAAACCCTTTGTATCATTTTCTAGTAGTGGATACTTGGGTTTCTATGTATTTATTAAAACCATAGAGCTTTATACAACAGACTGAATGGGAGAATGCTAGGAATTGAATTCTGGGGCTTCCACATGCTAACCACATGCATCACCACTGAGCTTATTACCCTTTGCCCCCAAGTGAATCTTTTTTTTTTCAGTATTAGAGCTTAAGCTGAGAGACTTGAGCACACTAGGTAAGCACTCTACCATTGAGCTATGTTCCAGCTTCCCCAGAATGAATCTTAGCATGTGCACAATTTTAAAAATTAATTTAGGGGAATGAAAATTCTAGAATGGAATGCCGACTGCAACAAAAGAGTCTAATTGTTTTTACTAATGTTTGCAATAACATCACTGATAGGGGCCAGGGAAAAATTGCTGATGTGAATAACTTTGTGAAACTAAAGGCAATAGGAATTGTACATAGTGCTATTCTCTAACTGGTGAAGTTTCCCACAAAAGTGTAGGTTAACTTTTCTGAAAGCAATTATCAATCTCATGGTGATGATGAGAACCAGGTTTCTTATTGTTCAAATAGAAGGCTATATAGTTAGGCAACAATGGAAGACTAGGGTATCCTTGCCATAGCAGATCAGAGTTGGCAATATTGGTGTAAATCTTAATTTAAATACAAATAGATACATACAGAAACATTTACAGACATAAACATAATTGGCTTATTTTGTATATACATATTTCCTTGCTTGGTCAGTTGAGAGGGCCCAGAAGCAAGGATAACCTAATACCAGAGAGTACCTCTAGTCCCCAGCTGTCCTCTCATGAGAAAAGAAAGCCTGGAGAAATGGGTGGTTCTAGGATAAACTCTGGAATAAACAAGATGAGCCTGCAGCATCTTGTGATACCAGAAAATAAGAAAGTGCTAAAAACAAAAATATATGAGGGGATGTGTCAAAAGGCTATCAGTGCCACCTGAAAGAGCTTTTGGTTTGCAAAGTTGGAACACTGACCAACAAAATAAATCAAGCATTATTGGACTATAACTCAAACTTTAAAAATAATCTGTCACTCATATTGACATAAATGAAAGATTGAACAAATAAATCTAAGAGAAGAGAAAAACTTCTCTTGCCAAAGAATTCCAAATACCTTTACAGATATTCTGCTCTTAAAGAGATGGAGCCTAATTCCTCTCTGCTTACATTCTGCATAGTAGTTTCCTTCTAAAGAAGACAATGTAGAAAGGTTGATGTGGGGGATCACTTTTGTAGAGAAACATGTCATACACTGCCTCAGCCAGATGGTCAGGGTTCGTGTTGACAGTGATAAGCCATGCTGATAGCACGTACCCTACCTGTGATGAGAGAGGAGCAGCTTTCTACCTCTGTGACTTTCCTCCATAATACTCATAATCTTGAGGCTGAGAGTGTAGCTCAGTGGTAGAGTGCTTGCTTAGCATGAATGACCTGGTTTGTCCCTCATCACTGTATGCACATGTGCATGCACACACCCCCCCTTTAACTTTAATCTAATTGGGAGAAACACATCTGATAAATATTGGGGTAGTTATATAATCTCCCACCAAATTTCCTGAAAACTGTCCAGGCCCTCAAAACAAGAAAAATCTGAGACACTGTTAGAAATTAGAAGAACCTCAAGAGGCATGATAACTGTGATATCCTGGATACAGTTCTAGAAAAGAAAAGGGATATTAAGTAAAAAAAAAGTAAAAGAAATCTGGACTTACGTTCAAATACTGTGTTACTATTGAGTTGTCCATTATAGCATGTATACCATAGTAATATAAAGTTTTAATAGTAGGAAAGCTGTGTCAGGTACATAGGAACTCTAATGATTTGCATTGAAATTGAAAGTTTCCCTTAGGACCAGTGAGATAGCTCAGCAGACTAAACATTTGCTTTAGTCAGCTGAGGGACCAGCGTTCGATGCCCAGCGCCACAGGCTGCACTGACCCCGCTTCCAGGCATGCTGAGTTGGCCACCGAGACTGAGCATAGTGGTACATGCAGTCTGCTTTAGTTCTGACCCAGGGTCCCTACTTACTGGCTATGTAATCTCAATAACCCTTTTTAGTATATGTGCTGCTGAAGTAAGCACAACCTCAATAATCCTAAGTAACCATTAAGAAGAATTATTTCTCTCTCTGTACCTCAGTTGCCTTTTCTGTTAAATGGATTCTTGGGAGGACTGTGCATAAATGACTTTGCTCTTTGGCTTTGGGGATCACTGTAGTTGGAGTTGAATTTCACTGACTCTTCTCATTTTGTTATATTGATTTTTAGGTTGGGACTTGTTACGGTTTTGATCTAAAATCTCACACAGAAGTCTCATTCCAGAATTGGGGCCCCTAGAAGGTGGCTGCATACAAACACTCTACCCACTAATGGATTAACCCATCAATGAGTCATAGCTGACTGTGCTGCTTGCAAGTGGGTGTGGCTAGCAGAGGCAGGTCACTGACCTTGAGACCCAGAAGGGTATAGTTTTTGTTTCTGCCTCCTTCCTTCTCTCTCTGCTTCCTGGCCACTGTGATGTGAACAGCTTTCCTTCCTTGCCCTTTCTGACTTGTAGTTCTCCTACATTGGCCTTACTCACTAAAACTGTGAGCCAAAAGCAACCTCTGCTTTAAGAAGCAATGTGAGTGTTGGGTATTTTGTCCCATTCGTGAGAAAGTGACTGATGGAGCAGTGTAACAAAGCAGTATTCATAATGTTTTATTCATAAGAGAAAAAGTCAAGATTGTAAAGATTCAAGAGAAAGCAGAACCAGAATTTGAATTCTGAATTATTAACTTAGTTTTATTCTTCATGTGTAGTAGTGATTGAGCAGATGTAGATATAGGTCTTGACAGGATCTACTATTTTAAAAATTTTTATTTTATTTTGTAATAGATGTGGTTGTAATAGATGGGGTCTCACTAAGCAGCTCAGACTCATAGTGATCCTCCTGCTTTCAGCCTCTCCAGTGCTGCAGTTATAGGCATGCATCACTATGTCCAGACTCTGGCCTGCTCAGCCTGCCCTGGGGCCAGGGCTGGTGGAACATGTGGTGCTAGAGATCAAACTGTGGTTCCTGCAGTTGCCTAAGCTTGCCAAAGCAGGTGCTGTAGTCCACTGAGCTATCTCACCAGCCCAGTCAGTATTTACCTTTTATTGGCATAGACATGATGTATATAGAAATTTTGAAGTTAACTTTTTGGTCCTTAGTAGATGCCTGATTAAGATGTCTACCTCCTTTATTAAACTGATGTGATTTTGGAGCAAAGCACTACTTAAAATACAAAGCCTTCCCCAACTAAAATACATAGCACCTCTTTAGAAACTATTGCTCAGTAGCTCTAGTAGAGTAGTGTGTGGTGCACAATGCAGAATTTGGAATCAGGAGGTCTGCTTGGTGAGTAGGTGCTTGTAACTCTGGCCATGCATCTATGTATTTGGACCTCAGGCTGTGCATCTTTAAAGTGGTGAGGAGGCCCGGCGTGGTGGCTCACGCCTGTAATCCCAGCACTCGGGAGGCTGAGGCAGGAGGATCGGTGCGAGTTCAAGACCAGCTTGGGCTACAAAAGTGAGCTCAAGGCTAGCCTGAACTGCATAGTGAGACCCTGTCTCAAAAAGACAAAAAGAAAGAAAGAAAGAAAGAAAGTGGTGAAGAGTACAGCATCTTAGCTATCCTGTGTATATACATACACAATTTTTGTTTTTGGAAGTGGTGTATTGTTTCTAATGTCTTATCTGTTACTTTTCTATTCTCTTTTTTATTTTTATTTTATTTTATTTTATTTATTTTTTTTTTTGTGGGACCAGGGTTCGAACTCACGACCTTGCACTTGCCCAGCAGGCACTTGTGCCTCGGAGCTATCTCCCCAGCCCCTCTCTTTTTTATTTTTAAAGAATACAAAATAGAGATATAAAGAGAAAACAGCAGTGGAAACGATACAAGATTTCACTGAACAAAGTAATAGGAATTCAACAATGGTTGCTGTATTATATGATGCTATCTTCAAATTAGTTGTTCACATTACCAGATATGAATGTATGACATTCATTTAAAACAACAACAAACACAATAACAAAGAAGTTACGAGAAATTTAAAAGAAGAACAAAACAGGGCCCGGCGGGATGGCTCAGTGGTCTAAAGCGCCTGCTTGGGAAAGCTTGGGTGGCTTCAGGGACCGCGGTTCGATCCCCGGCACCACATGCTGCACCAGCCCTGCCCTCGGGGCAGGCTGAGCCGGCCATAGAAATGAGTGAATAAACAAACGGAGGTTCTGAAACAAGAATGAATGAATGAATGAATGAATAAATGAATAAATAAATAAATAAATAAATAAATAAAAGAACAAAACGTTAAGCATTAACTGTTCCTTTCAAAAGACCAGCAGAAATTCACAATACAATTATCTAGACTATTCTGCATATATACAGAAGTATCTTTTTCCCTTCTTTCATGTGTCCTTTTCCTCATCCCAGCTTTTCCTTCCCGTTGAACAGTTTCTTTCCCTTTCACAGTATCTGTCATACCTTTTAGATTTTCAAGTTCCCCCACTAGTGAGATAACACGATATTTACACATGTGGATTTGATTTATTTCACTTAGTAATAGTCTCTAGTTGCATCTATTTATCTACAAAAGCCTCAACTTTATCTTTTTTATATAGCTGAATAATACTCCATTGTTTAAAAATGCTGTGTCTTTTTTACCCATTCCTCAGTTGACGGGCATTTGGGTTGTTCCCAAAATTTAGCTATGATTTCAGTTCTTCTGGAAAAATACCTAGGAGGGGAATAGCTGACTTGAATGGCACCTCCCATCCTAGCTTTATGAGGAATCTCCGTACTGATTTCCACAATGGCTGTACCAGCCTGCACTCCCACCAACAGTGAAAAAGGGTTCCCTTTTTCCTCATAACCTGTCTAGTATTTGACATCATGGATCATCTATTCTCTTTAAAATAAATTTTTAAAAGAAAAACTCAAATCTCAAAGTTTTTATATATGTCTAAAATGTACAAATAGGGGCCCAGCAGGATGGCTCAATGGTCTAAAGTGCCTGCTTAGGAAAGCTTAGGCAGCTGCAGGGACTGCAGTTCGATCCCAGGCACCACATGCCATGCCAGCTCTGCCCTCAGGGCAGGCTGAGCCAGCCATAAAAATAAATAAGTAAATAAAAGTTCTGAAACAAGAAAAAATAAATAAATAAATTCTTAAAAAAATAAAATGTACAAAAAAATCTAATTAAAAATAAAAATTCAGTTCTTAAAAAAAGTGGTGAGGATAGGGCTAGGGATGTAGCTCAGTGGCACAAACATCTGCCCAGCAAGAGCTATGTCCTGAGTTCAATTCCCAACACCCAAAATAACTAAATTAATTTTTAAAGGATAGAGATATGGTCTGTCTTTCACAAAATTGCCATAAAGATTGGGTATAAATATAAAGCAAGAACTTTCTGTAAGTGATAAAACCTACACATATGTTGTGTCTACCATGATTCTCAGGTTTTCAACCAAAGTATATTCCAGTGAGGCTTTCTAGACACATTTCTGTCATCTGGATGCTTTATTTATGTTTTTATATTTTATTTATTTTTTTAGAAGAATAGATTTATTAGGGGAAAGAAAGCTCCTGTCTGAGAGAGGGATGGGAGAGGGGTACTGAGTGGTGTCCCCCTGGATATTTTAATTACTAAGTAAAAAGGTGAAATGATGCAAACTACAATGCTTCTAATGAAGTATTTCCCTCGGCATTTTAGTGTTTATGATTTCTTTGGTGTTAAAAAGGAAAGCATGATTTTAATTTGTATTTGTCTGTTTTTTAGTGGTTGCTCCTAAACTCTTCACAAAGGTTAGCTGGACAGCACCAAGGATGAAATCCTGTGGTTTGGGAAGCAATCTCATGTGGACAGTCTCTTGGCCTGGTAGGACCTGACCAGCAGAGGGCGCGTGAGCTTTCATAGGAGACTTCAGCTCAGTGCAGGGCTGGGCAGACCTGGCTAGGGTCCTCTGTTTGCGATCTGATGATTAACAAGTACTATAAATGAAAGGATCAGAGCACCTCAGAAACACAGTTAACAACTGAAAAGTGGCCATAATGCCAAAATGCTATGTTAAAATAGTGGTCATTAAAGGTTAGAAGGGTGAGAGGGAGAATAGAGACCCAGTACTGGGTACTAAAAAAGAACAAGTGCTACTGTTCTGTAGCACATTATAATGATGATAGTTTACCACTATTTACATATATTTTTTAAAGAACTAGATTTCTAGAGAGGAGTTCAAAGTTCACAACATACACAAATGTTCAGCGTTAGAGGAAATGAAAGAGCTAGTTACTCTGATTTGATTACTATACCCATAAGTATGTACAATTAAAAACAATTTTGAAAGAAAAACAAAAAAGGCAAGATAACAATATTTGCCATAGTTGCTGAACAGGAAGTTTCCAGATAACTAGAATTTGTCATTGTAGCCTGGGTTATTTGTTGGTTTCCTACCTCCTACTATTCTCCTAATCATTTCTTCTTACTCAGGGTCCTCAGTACATGTGGTTTTTAAACCATCTTTTTCTGAAATTCTTTGGGCCTCAGCATAGGGTTCCTGAATCAAATATGTTCTGTGTCCTGCTAACACCAGGCTATCACAGTTAACATCTTTTATTCTGTGTAAATAGGTGACCAACACAACCCCAGTCCTGCATAAATAAATAAATAAATAAATAAATAGAACCTTAGAGAGACTGAGACTATATAGAATATGACTATCATATATATTTTTTCTTTTCCGTTGTTTCAAGATACCATGTAGTTCAGGCTATCCTTAAACTCACCATGTAACCCAAGCTTGCGATGAACTCAGCAGTGCTCCTACTTCAGCTTGCTGAGTGCTGAGATTATAGGTGTGTACCATATACTCAGCCTAGATACTATTTTGTATTTTTTTTCACACCTATTGAACCATGAACTTCTTTCTATATCAATAAATTTATGTTTCTAGCAACCCTCTAAGTGAATAATTTTTCTTTCTATGGATTGTTGTATAATCTCATCAGTCTGCTAAATATGATTAGAATGTAGATTTTCATTATAATGCAAATAATGCAGTGACAAATCCTTAATATATTTTCTGATTATATTCTTAGAATATATTTATAAAAATATATTTATAAAAATATAGAATTTTTCATTGCAGCCTTTTTTTTAAAGAATTTTTGTCTTTAAACAATGTCCCTTTGTAAAATCTGTTGGGATAGTCCCCTTGAGTTCACATTGCTGGCTGGTGGTCATCATCCTTACCAGAATGCTAGAAAATTACTGTTTTATTTTTAATGATGGATTTTCCATTAGCCATGTCATCCCATAAAATTAATCTAAGACAGTAGTTCTCAGTCTTTTTGTTGTCAGGAGCCCTGACAATCTAAAATATTACAGAAGCTCTCAAGAGCTTTTGTTTATATCAGTTATAGTTATGGCTGCCTATTGTATTAGAAATTGAATCTCAAGCAAATTTTTAACTAAGTTTCTTAAAAATAATAATAATGGGACCAGCCAAATAGCTCAGCAGATTAAAGTGCCTGCAAGCAGGTGCAGGGGTCAGGGGATCGGTCCTGGAGCCTTCTGTGCTGGTCCTGCCCCAGGGGCATGTTGAGATGGCAATTGAGATTGGGCATGGTATCAAGCGCCTGTAATCCCAGCTTTTGGGAGGCTGTAAACAGGTGGATCACTAATAGTCTGATCTAGTAGTGAGACCCTGAACACCCTGTAGATCCTTCCCTAAAATATAAAAAATTTTTAAAACCCAACATAATCTAACTGCATGATAGTGTGTGTAATACATTTTACATGAAATAGTGTCCAAGAGAAATAATTTTAGTTGGATGTGGTAGCAAGCTAAACTATAATTCCAGCACTGGGGAGGCTGAGGCAGGAGGATTGCCGTGAGTTTGAGGCCCATTTGAGTTATGTAGTTAGTTCAAGGTTAGCTTGTACTGTAATGTGAGACTTTATTTCATAAAACTATTTGTAAAAAGAGTGTAATTATTTTATGGTTTTGCAAAATCCATAATGTCTATCCCTAAGAGATAACTAGATTTTTAATATATGTTTCTGCCTTGTCTATTATGATAATAATATTCTGGTAGACACATAGGGAAAAAAACCTGTTCTCACAAAGATATATAAGCAGTTAGGAAAGGGAGGAGTACTTTAATAGTTTCTTCAAATGATTATGGATATTCTACTTGGATTCTATACCAAATTCCATTAAGTGGTAGCTTCTTAAAGGTTAACAGCAATCTAAAGCTTGAGACCATATCAATGAAGCTTCATATTCTGCTATACTGAAATTCACTGGTCTTTGTTGCACTTTGTTTTTTGTTCTTTTGTGGTACTGAGGATTGAAGTCAGGACCCTGTGTTTGCCAGGTGGGTGCTTATTCTACTGAACTATCTCCCCAGCCCCTATGTGTTGCACTTTGAATGAGTCTTACATAACTACCTTTCCCCAATTTTGTAACATCATATCTTGGTCATCTGGAAAATATTAGTTGGCACATTTCATAATATCCTATCAAAAGTATCTTATTCTCAGCACAATAGAATGTAATTATTAGAAAACTGTTAAGCTTTAGTGGTGGCCACAGGTTTCTCCAGAATTCTAATTTTTGTTTAAAAGCTTTAGTTTTATCAAAGGCAACAAAAAATGTCATTTGTTTACCAGACAAACATACTTTGTTTCGAAGGAAACCCTAAACTAAAAATGCTCCTTGTGACCAATTTTTATTGCATCATTTAAAAGTGCTTAAGTAGGGCTGGGGAGATAGCTCAGCAGCATAAGCACCTTCCTAGCAAGTACAAGGTCCTGAGTTCAATCCTAAGTAATAGATATGCTTAAGTGAAACTCATTTACAGCCCCCGCCCCCAAATGCATGGGTAGTGAAGCAGACAGTGACCTTCAGTACAGTTTGGTGCCACTGTTCCTATTTAGGCTAAGGTGACAGCACTTTTATTCACATCGCTTGTGCACCATCAGTGCAAATGTTATGCCAGTGAAGCAAGGCAAGTAACAGGCTGATATTGTGATAAACAGAAGTATGACATTCTAATGATACCTTGAAGGGCTTTAGGGGTCCCTAGGGATCCATGAACCACACTTGAGAACCTCTACTTCAAGGTAATTATAGCAACCTATTCTGTCACTCGAGATTGGTTTGAGAGTTTGTGGCCCAATTCTGGCTGGTGAAATCTGAGAGAAAGTCCACTGGGAAACTTGTGAAAAAATTTCCTTATTCCTAAAGAGAGACTCAAGAAAGAGGTGTTCCTTCCCTTCTTTTGGATGTTGCCCTGTTTGTTTCATGGCTAGAACTGCTATAGCCATTTTGTATGGGTAGGGAGGCCCAGTTTTAGTATGAAGATGACACTAGAAAGAGAAGATCAAAAGCTGGAACTGGGTTCCATACAGCAGCTAAAACTGTTGCTAAACTTCTGGACTTGCACTTATGAGAGAGATTATGCCTTTGGCATTTAAGCCAGTTTGAGTATTACCTTCCCTGACTTCTCAGAAGAATTTGCAAAAGACTTTTATTGTTAGCATGGTAAGCATTTTCAATTGTCCAGTGGCCTTTACCTTTTTCTGAATTGTCATTCATGACATTAGCATGTTTCCTAATGAAATCATTTGTACTTATTTTCTAAACATTCCTTACATATTAGCTATAACACATTACATTAGTTTACAGATATTTCCACCATCTTTGGAGCATATTTTCTCATGCATTTTTATATAAGCAGTCTTATTCTTTTTTTAAAGAATAAGACTTTGGTTTAATGTTTAAGAAAGGCTTTTCTACTTCACTTTTTTGAAAATTCACTTATAATTTTTTAGGCCCATTAAGTTGTAACTTGTTTACATATAGTTTAATTTTCCTGGGATTAATTTTAATGTTTGGTATGGAATATAGATGTAACACCTTTTCTCTAAGTGGTAGCCCATTTTCTTAAATAGGCCAGCTCTAACCCAGTTACTTTATTTAAACTACTAAACCTTTGAAACACTAGCTTTATTACAAATGGAATTTTTATACCTATTTTAAATTTGAGGACCTTCTATCTGTTGCATATTCTTAGACTCTATGTGGTATTTAGAGTACCAGCCAGGATTTAGTAGTACCTTCCAGTGTTTTGTAGTGTGCTGTAATGTCTGGCAGGGCAAAGGCATTCTCCCCAACCTACCATAACCAACATCATTCTTTCTTCCCCTAGTATTTTCTTGGTAATTTTTGCATCTTTATTCTTTCAGATGAACTCTTCACTTGTTCAAGTTTCCTAAAACCATTTTTGAAATTTTGATTCTAACTACTTTAATATTATGGATAACATTGGCAAGAATTAACAATTTTTTACAGTAATGAACCTTCAGCTGCAGAAATACATGGGATATCTTCCTATTTATTAAAATCATCTTCCACATTACTCTGTGCAGTTGTATTCTTTTCTTCATACCAGTTTGTTACATTTTCAACTGTTTATTTCTAGATATTTCATGTTGTTTTTGTTGTATTTGTAGAAGGAGCTTCCACCCTCCTGTATAATTTCTATTTAAAAAGAAAAAAGAACACTTTTTAAAAACATTCAGCTCATATTTCCATATAGTTTGGCTTTTTAAAATAGAGCATGCAGTAAGGATACTATCATTTGTGGTATTACAGTATGTACTGTGTGAACTTCATTTATGAAGTATGACTGTTGAAGGAAGCTTAAGGAAACAGAACATACCAGAAACTGTTATTATAATGAATATGATCTTCCAAGCTGGTTGGGTTGGGAGCTTATACATTTATAGCAAAAACAGCAACAAATTATTTTGAAAACAAAGGGTATTATCCTAAAGCAAAGAGTGCCACCATTGAGGACATGAAAAATAATAATAGTTTTCTATGAGGGCATTTTCTGAAAATGGAATTTCAGAAGTGTTTCTCTCTTATTGCAATAAATGGTAATATCGTAAGACGACTTAGTAGAGGTGACAACATTAATTTTGTGTACAGATCTAGTTGTTAGTTAAACAGCATTACCTTATAGATACCCATTATGTTGTCAGGTGGCAGGGAGGTGGCTGACGGGTTTTATGTTTTGTTGTTGTTATTGTTGTTTTAAAAGAATCATCATTTAATCAGATTGTTTTTGTATTAAATAAGATTCAAGTTGCCCCAGGCAATATGGATTGGCAGTGTTTCAGTTATTTGGGACTATGCAGTTTGCCAGTTTTCTAAGACCATTTTGAAATAAACAAACACATTTCTTTTCATCCACATTATGGATGTAAAAAGCATGTGTGAACTAGCCTGGTATCTTAATTACCATTTAAAATGTTCCTGTAGAAAATGTGCTTCTGTGCTTCTAACAACTGTCTTACAAATGATTTTAGAAATACGACCTTTTATAGATTGGAGATTACCAGTATTTCTTTACATGAACTATTCCTTAGAGATTAAGAATATAATTAATATTCTCAATTATTCTTAAGCAGCTTGCTGTGACAGTTATTCATGGACATTTCTCTTTTTAGAATTTTTTTTTAACTGCTGGGGATTGAACATAAGGCTTCATATATGCTATGCAAGCACTCTTATCAACTGAGCTACATTCATGGCATTTAATTGTGAACTGATCTTTTTCTAAAGCTTGTATGGTTTCTTAGGATAAGGTTTATTATGTCCCAAACAAAGAATGATTGTATTGCCTTTTTTTTTTTTTTCTTGGTTAGTGAGGCATCTGGCTCCAGATGGAAGAAATCCTACGTGTGACCTTTCAAGCTAACCATAGGCAATTACAGGGCCTTGCGTAGATGCCACACTGACAGAAGCTGCCCTCCCACACCAGGCACTACCCTGAGGTGGGGGAGGGCTGCACTGCCCCCTGCGGAGCAGCATCCTTGTTCCTAGGAGCTGCCCTCTATTCTTAGCCCAGGAGCTTCCATTCAGAGGGTTCTTTATGGCGGTGGGCGAGGGTCAGAGGGTCCACTGAGACACTTTCTTCTCTTTGCATCTGTACAGGTCCACTCCAGGCTCTTTGCAGTCCCCTCCTTCAGCCCCATGAGTCAGTAAATATGTAGGTGCCATTATTTTCCTGGCTACTTGGTGAGACTGTGCCATCTATGCTGCTCCACTTCATCTTCACCCAGTGCCACTCAAGGGGAGAAATAGAACACCTAGGGCACTGCCACCTTCTGCTTCCTGTTTGCACTGTTGCAGGAAGTATGAGACCCAGGGTTACTTTCAGTTTCACTTGTCCTAATTAACCACTTAAGCACCTGACAGCAAGCCAGTGTGTATGTATGTATGTAGGGATAAGGATTAATTATTAATTTTATGTTTTTTTTTCATTTTCAACCTTTAAGAGGTGTACTTTAAAAATGTTACAGGAAAAGATATTACAAGACTCACTGAATAATACTTTCTATTTACATTTGTAAAGCATTAGGTAGTTTATCTTGTTGTTCTCATGTTTCTGAGACAGGGTCTCACTATGTAGTCCAGGATGGTCTTGAACTCATTGTGTAACCCAGGCTGGCTTTGAACTTGTAGCAATTCTCATGCATCAGCTTCTATAAGTGCTGCGATTATAGGCGTGTGCCACTATACCCAGCTCCATCATTTTCTCTGAAAAAACAAAACAGAAAAACAAAACAAAACAAAACAAAAACCCTTGTGACTTTGGGATTACTTTCATTTCTACATAATCCCATAGTCTTTTACCTCTGTATAAAGTTGGAATGAGTTATGAGTTAGATTTGTTTAAGAAGCATCTTAGTGGATAGCTTGATGCTGTGGTATCTGCAAGCCCCTGTGAGAATTGTAAGTCAAGATTTTTTATTTTTATTTTTTTATTTTTTGGTGGAACCAGGGATTGAACTCAACACCTTGCACTTGCCAGGCAAGCACTTATTCTACTGAGCTATCTCCCTGGCTCCCTAAATGTAATGCATTCTTTTTTTTTCTTTCTTTCTTTCCAGAACTGGGGGTTGAATTCAGGACCTTGCACTTGCCAGGCAGGCACTTGTGGCCCTGAACTCAGCACTGTAATATATATATAAAACCTCCTGGAAGCTTTCTATAATTTGAAATAATCTTACTAGGCATATTTTATTGAGCAAATTAAAATTAGCAGTTAAGTGTGAGCCAGCATAGTCAAACTGAGATAATGGTGCCAGGCCCTGGATTCAGTTTAATTTTTTCTTGTTTTTCTGAATATATGTTATAGGGTCTTACTATGCAGTTCAGGCTCAGTAGTCCTACTGTCTCACACTGGTTCTGGGGCCTGCACAGCAAGTGGCACCAGGGATCAAACTCAGGACCTTGCACTTGCCAGGAAGGTGCTTATGCCACAGAGCTATCTCCTCAGCCCCTGGGTTCAATTTATTTTGACTCTTTACCTTTACCTTTACCTGAAATTGCTTTCCAAGGAGATTTGAAGAGATTCTGTCCTTATTTGGGGTATTTCTGCTATGAAGGAGAAATAAAAATAGAATTCCCAGGAGTAGACTCTTCTAATACCGTATTTCTCAATACAAAAATAGGCTGTACTTAAAGGGAAAGAATTCTTAGACCCCTGAGTTGACTTAAAATGTTTTTACTATATATTGCTTTTAAACACAGATTTAGGTATAAGTTTTTTTGTGCATAGAGTTCCTAGTTAACCATCTAATCAAAATCAATACAAATACAACCACAAAAACCAGTGCAACTCAAACTAACAGTATTATAGTGTGACTGCTGATGTTTTACCAAAGCTGAATTGCTGTTCTCATTATAAGCAAGGCAATGGCCATCACCACTCCAGTTCTTTTGACTTCAGCCCATCTGTGCTGTTGTGTGCTATGTGTGTGCTCAATTCCCTCACCACTTTTCTCTATTCAAAATACTGCAGAATTTTTTTTACAGTGTGCTGTTTGCTCAGATGAATCATTTACATATTACATCTGTGCTGCGTGTTGCCAACAAGATCATAAATGCAAACACAGGCAGTAAAACCAAGTAGCAGTTGTATGTGTCCTCCTATTGATTTCATTTTTATGTTATTATAAGAGAAACACAATTTTAAAACTGCCATAGGATGTTAGTTTGCTAAACCCCATTTTAAGAGATATATCCAGTGGAGCCCTGTTTTGGAAGAACAATGGAACCATGGTCTTCAGAAGACTAAATGAAACCTGAACTCTAGGATTCCATGTTGTAGCTGTTGACAGTGTTCCCTTTTCTAGGTATTTGAGGCCTTGTGGCTTCAGCCACACTGTAAGAACCTCTGATGCAAAGCAGTATTTCCTTCTCATTTTTACAGTGTTACTGTTTTTGTTACTAGGAGACATGATCTAACAAAGTCAGATGGCCTCATAAATAATCAGTACCTCCTACTGCATTTCCTCCCTGTGTTTCTATTAAACCCAGATTTAAGTCACATCAAGTTCATTAGCCCACCCAGACCTTTCTACTCTCCTCTCCCCTTTTATGTTTCTTATGGATTCTTTTGGTTGTTTTGTATTGTTTTTGCAGTGCTGGGAATTGAACTAGGGCCTCATGTGTGCTGGACACACTTTCTAGCACTGTGATACACCCACAGCCCTTGCTTTGCTGCTGTAAAGCATGGGCTTATTTCATGATTATTGTTTAAATTCTCCCTCAACCCCTCCATCCCACTGTATCATCACTTTCTATCCTAAAGCTTAGACAGGCGTAATCCTAATCAAATCAAGTATTTTGCTCCCAAGTAATAAGGTAATAGAGGAAGTTGTGAGCCACTTTATCTGTTTGGTTACTTTTGGTTGAGAAAACTCTTAAGACAGTCTTAAACAGTTAAGGGAATATCCTGGCTCAGTAACAACAGCAAAGCAAAGGTGGGCCTATTTTCAAGTGAAGTGTAATTCAGCTACTTAACAATGGACATAACTTCTTACTACACGGCAGTTTTCCTTCCCATAATTGGCTACATCCTAAATTTATGTCGTGCTATACTAAGGCCAACTTGCTCATGGTTCCAAGATGGCTTTTATTATAGACTGCATTTTGTGCCCTCAGAATTCATATGTTGAAGGCTCAACTGCCAATGTGACTAGAGTTGAGGCCTTCATGCAGGTAATAAAGGTTAAGGAAAGTCATGAAGATGAGGCCCTAAATTCAATTGAACTATTGTCCTTAGAACAAAAGAAAAAGATTCTGAGATCATTCTTCTCAGTGTCTCCCATGTTTTATAACTTCCAGATCAATGAAAAAAATAATTTTTAAATATTTTATTTTATTTCGAAGAGTAAAAACAAATAGTAGAAACAAAGACAGAAACAGGGAAACATACAACAATACATATGTCACAGATTTTCAAATCAAGAATAACAAATTAGCCAGGCGTGGTGGCGCACGCCTGTAATCCCAGCACTTGGGAGGCTGAGGCAGGAGGATCGATGCGAGTTCGAGACCAGCCTGGGCTACAAAAGTGAGCTCAAGGCCAGCCTCAACTGCATAGTGAGACCCTGTCTCAATAAGACAAAAAAAAAGAATAACAAATTAGGGCTGGGCTGTGGTGGTGCATGCCTATAATCCCAGCACTTGGGAGACTGAGGCAGGAGGGTCGGTGCAAGTTTGAGACCAGACTGAACTAAAAAAGTGAGCTCAAGGACAGCCTGTACTAGATAGCCAGACTTTGTCCCAAAAAGACAAAAAGACAAAAAAAAAAAAGAATAGCAAATTAACAATGATTGTTATGTTATCTATTTTTATCATCAAATCTGTTGCTCAGATTAACAAATATAGTTATGCAAGATTGGACAAATAATTGAATATTAATGCTAGTTTTCAATAAACCTTGATATTTTTTCTTGTCTTTTACTTTAATTTTTTTTTTTTTGGGGGGGGACGGGGGCTCAAACTCACAACCTTGCATTTGCCCAGCATGCACTTGTGCCACAGAGCTATCTCCCCAGCCCTTAAAAATTTATTTTAAAGATAGAGTAATAATAATTGATAAGACATGAGAAATGGTACACATTTAGAAGACCAAGATGAGAGCTATTCAGCCATGGTTTTTGTATTACACATTGCTGTCCTTAAACAGCATGTAGTTGCTTAGATCACAGATACCAGCATACAGAGTTAGTCAACATGAAAATTTTAAACATTAACTGCTGTTTTAACAAAAACTGATGGACGCCTCCTTAGGCACACGCAGGAGCCATGGGTTTGATCCCTGGCCTGCCATGCTGGTCCTATTCCGAGGGCGTCCCAGGGCATACTGAGACAGTGATTGAGACTGGACATGGTGGCCTGCACCTATAATCCCAGCTCGTAGGAAGTTAAACACAGACTAATCTATCTAGTGAGACCCTGTAGGCCCTGTAGACCCTGTCCTAAAATGCCAACCCCCCCAAAAAAAAGCCGAAAAACAAAAACAAACAGACTGATGGAAATTATTAGTACCATCATCGTAGCCATTTTGTATATGTACTTGCATGATTTTTACTCCTTTTTTTCTATCTTATCCCCTTTCCCTCATCTTCATTGTTTAATCCTTATGTTTAGTTTCTTTTTGTTTTACTATAACTGTTATACCTTTCGGGTTTTATTTATTCTTTCAGGTTTTTACATTTAGACCACACAGGTGGGTCTGATTTATTTCACTTGTATGTGTAGCCTCTGATTGAGTTCACTTACCTATGAAGGCCTCAGGTTTGTTTTTATAGCTGACTAATACTCCATTGTATAAATATACCACATCTTTTTCATCCATTGCTCAAGTGAGGAGCATTTTGGTTGTTTTCAAGATTTGGCAATGACACATTGTGCTGCTATAAACATGGTAGCACATATATCACTAGAGTATGACATTTTCAGTTCTTTTTGGGAAAATACCTAAAAGAAGAATAGGTGGGTTCAATGCGATTTCTGGTCCTAGTTTTTTGAGAGTCTTCACACTGATTTCCATAGTGGTTGTGCCAGTCTACAACCCCACAAACAGTGGAGAAGGGTTCCTTTTCCCCCATATCCTCTCTAGCATTTGTTATTGGTTGATTTCATTATGACAGATTTTCTTTCTGGGGTAAGATGGCATCCCAATGTTGTTTAAATTTGCATTTCTTAAATGGACAGTGCTGTGGAAAATTTTTTCATGTATTTATTTGTCACTTGTATTTCTTCCTCTGAGAAATGTGTATTAATTTCAGATGCCCATTTTTGGATTAGGTCTAAATTTTGGGGCCTAATTTTTTTAGTTCTTTTATTGTAGATGGAAGTCCTTTGTCTGAGTGATCGTTGGTTAAGATTTTTTTTTCCCAATTTATGGATTGTCTTTTCACTCTGTTGGTGATTTCTTTTGACATACAGAAATTTTTCAATAAAATGAGGTTCCAGTTGTTGATTCTTTGAAGTGTTTCCCATGCAGTTTGGATTTTGTTCATGAACTCTCTGCCTACCCCATGTCTTCAAAATTTCCACCTACTTTCCTTTCCAGTAGATTGGGAACATAAATTTAAGTCACATAATTTTGTTATGGCAGTCTGAGTTGACTAATATAATTTTCAAAATATGTTGTTTTATCTTGTTAGCTTTCTTTTGGCTCAAAAGTTTCTAAAACATAAGAACGTTTGAGCCAAAAGTTTCTGATAACCTTGAAAATTCATCTGGCTAAGGAAGCATTTTTCAAGTTTCTTTGCTACAGAGTTACTTTCTCCCTTTTCTTTCTTTCTTTTTTTTTTTTTTTTTTTTTAAGAGCAGTGAACATTTATTCATGAATTTGTTCGGGGGTGGCACAGTGGAAGCCTTCAGGAGTGCAGGGCTTGCCACCTGTCCAGGGGACCGCGATTCGGGATGCATTTCATCCCGCAGCCATCAGGGATGAAGCACTTCTGGCCACCATATCTTCAAATTCATCTGCATTAGCTTGGTGAAGCCCCACTTTTTGGAGATGTGGATCTTCTGATGATCAGGGAACTTAAACTTGGCCCTACGTAGGGCCTCAATCACATTCCTTGTTCTGCAGCTTGGTGCGAATAGACATGATGACTGTCCTCTCCCTTTTCTATACCTGTTTTTTAGACAGAAGTCCCTGTGTATAATGAAGAGTCTGGTTCATTGGAGTTCTGCTCAATGGAGAATCTGTATTAATTATTTGCCATTTGTTTTTTTTTTACAATAGTTAATACATTTCATAATGTTGTCTTTGTCACAGTTGTTCAGAGTACAGATGCGGACATGATTTCTTGTCTAAACATCATTAGTATAGATCTTTTTTCTTATTGCACAAAGAGAAAGTAGCTGTACATTTAGTTCAATGGTCCATAACAGTAGTGGATTATCAGCTCATCTGGCATTATTGGAAGCTGTTGACCTGAGCCTTTTACAACCCCAGCATATTAATATGGCTTTCCTTTTTATACCTTGTGGTTAGACTTTTCTTTTGGATGGTTAAGACCAAGATAAATCAAGACCTATGTTATCCCAAAATAGTAATTTTTGTGTCTGACAGGATCAGTCAGGTCACCTCAGGGTTTACCCTGGAACCATGTACTGCAGTTTGCAAGACTTTTTATCAGTGTCAGCCATCTGGATGAAATATAGCCAGTGCTTGACCATTTTGCTTTCTGTGGAAGCCTGAGAGAATGTTTTCTTTCAAGGTGACTCTCCTTAGGCACACTGTATATCATTAATCACTTCAGTCTCATAATCTCCTTGAACATCTGTGTAACAGTGTGTAATTGTCTTTTTTTTTTTACATTCTATAGGGCAGTGGTTCTCAACCCTTCTAATGCTGTGACCCCGCAATACAGTTCCTCATGTTGTGATGACCCCAAACCAAAAAATAATTTTGGTGGCTACTTCAAAACTGTAATTTTACTACAGTATGATTTGGAATGGCTTTAGGAAACCCCTGTGTTTTGGTTATTCGACCCCCGCCAGGGTCATGACCCACAGGTTGAGAACTGCTGCTAGGGGTTTTAAAGTTTAGAATATCAACGATTGATGGAAAATATCTGTTTCATGTTATGTCTAAGGTGTTTAATATTCAGAAAGATAGTGATGTTAAGCTCAAGTGCCTAAATTATAAGGAAATAGGCCATTAAGCTTCTCTTCTGGATGGTTAACAATGTTAGTTGGCCATCCATATAATTAGAGAAAAAGAAGGGATACAAGAATCTCCAATATTTTGGCTGTAGCCCTTCAACATCAGTGAGAACACAGGATATAAAAGAACCTGTACTATAACAGCATATAACTCAGTGGAATTTTGTTTTAAATGAAAGATTTATCTCTTCTCCCCCCCATTTATTGGCTTATTCAGTTATTTAAATCAGTATACATGTATGTTTTATACTTTGGGTTATAAACTAAAACTGCTTTTTACTTTGTTGCTTAAAATGCTCTAGCTTTTGGCATTGGGAGCTTTTGAGCTCACTCCTGCACCCTTGTGACATACGCTAATCATTGTAGAATTCTTTTGCTTGGCATTTTAAAAAAATTACTTTCTGGTCCCATAAGGTCCCGGTCTCATCTTCTGTTTTCTTTCTTATTCAGAGAAAAAGCCAATTTTCTAAGGTGCCTATTCCCTTGTAATTAAAGAATAGTATTAGAAACAAAGATATGGAAGCTCTGTGTGCTTGTTGCTATCAGGGTGTGGTAACTTTTGGGCCCTCTAAGGTGCCAAGATAAAGAGTTAAGATATGGGTATGCTAAAGCATATATGCACATATGGTTTGATATGTAAGATCTGTATTATATTAAGCTGAGTATGGGCTCATGCTGATGACTGAAATCCTAACCATTTGCCACAAGTATTATTACAGCCTTCTCTCCTCAACTGTCTGTAACCTCCCACTTCAACTGGGAGAAACCTGGGTCTGCCATTTACTGTCTATTTAATAGTTGCTCAATTTCAGTTTACTTATATAGAGGTTTCAAAATTGATAGCATCATTTTGTCAGCCAGAGCACAGAGCTTATTGCCTTTTGTCTTAGAGACTCTTCATATCCAGAATTACTTAGGTCAGCACCTTTTTCCAAATTACTTTTTAATTCTCTGAATATCCCATGTGCTTTCACACCTCTTTGTTTTTAATTGTGTTAATCCCTCTGCCCTGAAATACCTTGGCTTTCACTTTTACCTCCTTGGAATATTCCTACTCATTCACTTTATTCTTCACCCAGCACAGATGCCACCTTCATCAGGAAGTATTTCTGAATCTTCAAGTAAATTTAATCATTCATTCCTCTATATGCTAATGCAGTTTATGTTGACAGTTACTATATGTTTCCTGTACTATTCACTATCCATAATTCTATTCAATTCTTTAATGTCCCCTTAGAACTATTTATTTATTGTAGAGATCAGGCTGAGCTTGAACTTACGATGATCCTTCTGTCACAGACTCCTCTGCATGCTAGGATTACAGATGTGTGCCATCATAGATAGCAAAAATTTTTAGCTTGACAACAAGACCGTGTTTCAAAGAAAATTTTTTTTCCAGCATGTCTATTCTTTTATGGAAGTTATACCCTTTACACAAATTTCATTTTTCCTTTTCTGAACCCTTTTTTAAAAAAAAATTTGGTATTGGGGCCTGGCAGGATGGCTCAGTGGTCTAAATCGCCTGCTTGGGAAAGCTTGGGCGGCTTCAGGGACCACGGTTCGATCCCCGGCATCACATGCTGGGCCAGCCCTGCCCTCAGGGCAGGCTGAGCCGGCCATAAAAATGAGTGAATAAACAAATAAAGGTTCTGAAATAAGAGTAAATGAATAAAAAAAAATTTGGTATTGCCTATGGCTTGGTAGTAAACTTTTTTTTTTTTTTTTGCGGGACCAGGGTTTGAACTCATGACCTTGCACTTGCCAGGCAGGCACTTGTGCCATGGAACTATCTCCCCAGCCCCTACATTTTATCTGATATTTGATGGTGCAGTTTGCCTTTATTTTTTTCAAGTTATAAGTAAATGTAATTTACTAAAATAGAATTTACACAATATTTTAAGCACTTCCTGTGTTTATTTAAAGTTGTGAAAATACATTTGTTTGGATATACTTTTATTCACTAATGAATAGTTCAAATTTTTTATATCTAATACCTATGTATTACTTGAATTTTTTTAATAGTCTACCCTCAGCCAGGGCAGCCTAGCTGACACATCAGTTCTGACAGCTAGTGGGCCTAGGGATAGAGATCTCTGCAATGTATAGAAAAGCAGAAGTCGCCATAAGGGCAGAACTCTGTTTATTGCACCCATGTGAGCTTTTCACAATTCTTGGGAAGATTGAGAACACCAAAAGCACGAATCCAACCTAATATCCTTTATGAGCCCACCAAACATGGTCAGTACTTCCGAAAGTTATTACTACACTACCACAGGTGAGATCCTGGTAGGATGAGTTACAACTGATTTCACTCTGGTCCAGTGTAATGTTCGTTGAGACAATTTCCAGGGAATAAACAGTTTGTCCTTCCAATATTTTGGTTTAGGACAGTGTTGTCATGTTCTATGTGGGTGCTGAAAGAAACGACGAGAAGACCCAATGAAGGCAGCTCAGAGGACTCACTGAGATCTGTCTCTCTTGAAGTGAGCCTAGAACTAGATCTAGAAGTATCTCCTTTTTATTTAGGTCATACAATAGAAGATTTACAGGGAGGAGAGGGGATCACCAACGTCTTGAGTAAGGGTGGAGACGTCACTCAGGATCAGCTGTTACACCAATATCTCAAGTAAGGGTGGAGACATCTGTCAGGGTTAAGCTGTTACACCTTTTTTAGGTTATAGTCTCCTAAAATCCCTAAGTAACAGATTACAACCCACCCTAAACTTTTTATTGTTTTTCGCTTCTTTAAGATGCTAGTTTCTAATCTCTACAGGACAGGATTACGTGAAATCTACCAAAAGAAGTAACTTCTGAGTCTCGCAGACCTCTCTTCTGTGTGAGCAAGCTTGTGGTATAGCCACCTTCCAGGATCATCCTGGAGAGCAACCACAGAACATGAGCTTTCCATTTTGAAGCTGTGGAGTGACTGACGTCATAGTGTGATCAAAGGGCTCTGTAAATACTTACTGTAATTATTGTTGTTGTTCTGCTTTTGCTAATAACCTTATTTATACCCAGAAATTATATTCATCCAAGGAAAGATTACAACAAGATGTGAGTTGCCTGAGCTGTTTACCTCACAGATGGTTCAGAGTTCTCAGAAATTGCCAGAGTTAATTGAAGCTTCAGTTTTCACTGCAGTGTGGTTGATACTTAAGTGTTTTTTACCTGTTAGCTTTCACTCTCCCAAAACACTACAACAATAGCACTTTAATTTGTTCTCATTAATGCTAGCCCCTCAGGTAATGTTCAATGCAGCTTCATCTAGATGTTTCTTCCTCTGAATGACACCTTTTGCCACCTTCCCAACTAAGGAGGAAAGCTTAATAGTTACAGAGCTAAAGACATGAGTATTTCATTAATTTATTTATTTAAAGGATTTTCTGAATCAGTAAATATTGAAGAGGGAGTTAACTTTTATATGGTGGGTAGACGTTTAGCAAATGATTAACAGTGCTTTCTTTCCCTGGGGCTCAATGGGCTGAGACAACTGGGAATCATTCTTGGGGACTCTTTCAAATAGCTTATGCCTAGAGCCAGCTAAATGTTCCAAGGATAACCATAAATTTGCACAAACAGCAGTACTTCTTGCTCTAGTTCTTTGGTGTTCCTCTAGAAGTACTGAAATGAAAGAAAGGAATCTTAAGATCAGGGTTAAGAGGCAAAGGAAACAAGAAGTCCTTCTTTATCTCTCCTCCTCAGCTGTGTAAAGGCACCCTGTGTAAAGACCTGGGTGTTAAAAATGTTACGTTATCTAGGTGATGCAAGAGCCCTTTACCTGTGTTTTGAGGTTTGAGTCCTGGAAAGAAAATGACTGTGCTCAGCTAATCTGGGGCCAATGCCTCCCAGTGGTACTGTTTGCTGTTTGATTGCACCCTGAGAGAATAAACAGCTGAGAGAGAAGAGAAAGAAGGAATTTAGGGCCTCTTTAAATCAATTGTATTACATTAGTAACTCAGGTCAGAACTGAAGAATCACTGCTGTGATGATTCTTGTGTATGTGTTGTACAAAAGTAGTTGGCAAATGGATTAATTATGTGTATGTGAATAACAAAGCTCTTTAACACCAACAAAGAGGGTAGAGGTATTGGGAGAATATAAACTTTGCAGATAGACTACTTGGATTCAACCAAGCCCCATCAAATTTTAGTTGAGTGACCTTAAGCATATGAATTTATTTTGTCCTTTATAGAATTTTTTTTTTTTTTTTTTCTAAAATAGTACCACAGGGCTGGCCAAATAGCTCAGATTAAAGTGCCTGCAAGCAGGCACAGGGGCCAGGGGCTGCTGAGATTTCAATTGAGATTGGGTGTGGTAGTGCATGAGTGCCTGTAATCCTAGCTCTTGGGAGGCTATAAACAGGCAGATCACTGTGAGTGCAATCTAGTAGTGATATCCTGAATGCCCTGCAGACCCTTCCAAAAATAAAAATAAAAATAAAAATAAAAACCACAAACAATAACCAACATTTCAGACTAAAAATTAAAAGCCAAGCTTCGAAATCTGAGAAAGTGAAAGAAACAACAAAGAATGATCAAGTATGCTTGTGTAGGAAGTAAAATAGTCCCACAACTGTTTCTACATGGCATTTACATTGTATTAGGTAAATGAGTATTCTAGGTGTATGAGTTATCTAGATATAATTTAAAAGATAAGAGGATGTATGGAACAGAAATACTGCTCCATTTTATATAAAGCTCTTGAACATTTCTGGATTTTAGTATCCAGAGAGGTTTTGGGACCAGTCACACAAGGGTAGTAGGAAACAGGATTTCACAAATGTTAAATACTTATCTTCCTTAAAAATGGAGGTTTAGGGCCCGGCGGGATGGCTCAGTGGTCTAGGGTGCCTGCTTAGGAAAGCTTGGGCAGCTGCAGGGACCTCGGTTTGATCCCCGGCATCACATGCTGTGCCAGCCCTGCCCTCAAGGCAGGCTGAGCCGGCCATGAAAATAAATAAATAAACAAAAGTTCTGAAACAAGAAAAATGGAGGTTTATATGAAAACTAAAGTGGAATTGGCACTTCGTAAAATATTTTTCAATTTGCAAAAGCATACAGTGGAGTATTTCTTTTAACTAAAATGCTCCTTTTATTTAAAAATGTACTTGAAAATACTACTCTACAAAAATAAATGATGCAGTTATTTAAGAAACATTTTTACCACATATGTGTCATACCGTTTACCTAGTCCAGTAGAACATGTCATAATCTGCTGGGGAATTTAGGAGCACATATGCAGGAGCATGTGTGTAAAGGGGTCCATTGTGGTAGTAACGAAGCATCTTGCCAAAGTCTAGAATTGAGCAGAGGTCTGTTCTCCACAGGTTGTCTTTCTGATTAGGATTTTTATGCTGCTGAGTTGAGTGTGATAGTAGTGATTGGCCTTAAAAACTGGTAATTATTAAAAACATATTCTCCTTGTCCTATCATGATGTCTACTGAATCTAAGTTATTTTACACATTTTTCCTTGCATCCTAAAGTAGGCACATATGCATCTGCTCCTAGGGCTGGCAGGTCTGTCAGCTCTTCACGCTTACCTCTGTGTACTTTGTATACCAAATTCTATTGATAATGACACTGTGTCCATCTGATGCTGCGTGGACTTCAGGTCCTTTACTGGTTTTTTCTTTAGTGACTTTGTCAGCCAATTGACTAATCACGGCTGAGTCTCAGCATTGAGATCTGAGAGGATCATGGCCCTAAAGTCATTCTCATTGTTTCTTTGAGGTTTTCAGAGAATTGAAAAGGAAAAACCACCATAGAATGGTGAGATCAAAGTGGCAAAAGAAGTGAAAGAGCTACCACTTGATTACGTCTATTAGAATTTCATGGGGCGGGGGAGATAGCTCCGTAGCACAAGTGCCTGCCTGGCAAGTGCAAGGTCGTGAGTTTGCACTCCAGTCCTGCCAAAAAACAAAATGAACAAACAAAAAAGAGTTTCATTGGCAGAACGAGATCAAGTTAAGTGAAGGGTCAGGGCCACAATTGCAGATGCTTCTAACAGTAAATAAAAGCTTAAACAATTCTCCAGAATTTGTAGCAGTTTGTTGCCTTCATATTTTCCTGCTGCAGATAATATGCTATAAATACAGTTATATGTCACTTAACAATGGAGATGTGTTTTTTTGGTTGGTTGGTTTGGGGTTTTTGTTTTGTTTTGTTTTGTTTTGAGACAGGGTCTCCCTATGCAGTTCAGGCTGGTCTTGAGGTCACTTTTGTAGCCCAGGATGTTCTCAAACTCACACTGATCCTCCTGCCTCAGCTTCCCAAGGGCTGGGATTACAGGTATGCATCACCACACCCAGTCAAGATATGTTTTAAGAAATGTGTTGTTAGGCAATTTTGTTATTGTGGGAGCATCACGGAATGTACTCACAAATCAAGATAGTGTAGTATTCTAAAATTTAGGTGTACTAAATTATATATCCCACTGGTCCTAGACTATAAACTTATAGAGCATGTTACTGTACTGATAACTATGAAAGGTTGTAACATTATTAAGTATTTATGTATCTCAACATATAAAAGATAAAAATACTTGGCAAAGGAATTGTTCCACTGTAATCTTATTATTGTATATGGTTTATCTTTAACTGAAACATTGCTGTGCAGTATGTGACAGTATCAGCCTTAGCAAAAGTACAGCCAGACAGGCCTAGAAAGCTCTTACGTATTTTCTCCCTTCAGTAATCCTTAAGTTTTATTCCTGGCAAACACTTGATAACTTAAAATTGTAATGGGAAGCACCAGGCCTATGGAAAAACTGCAATGTAAGAAAGTAGTCAATATTTAAACTTTTATTTCTCACAAACATACTACTTAGGGCAGGTATTCTAGTCTCATAAAACAGGATGAGAAATGTTCTTTCTTATCTTTTAAAATTGTTTAAGGTTAGTGTTGCTTTTCTTTGTTTTTATTTTTTTAATGTTTGGTATTTATTTGTGAAGATCATGGGTCTATGGTTTTCTTTGTTGTTTTTGTTTTAATTTTTACATCAAAATTAATATTTTTTTCTTGTCTAAACAATATTAGTACAAAATTTTTATTTTCAATGAACTAAGACAAAGTAGTTGTATATCTATCCACTTTTCTGAATACAAATATATTTTTTTCTTAAAAAATTTTTTTGACCTAACACCAAATTTATCACTTTTTAAAAATGAGATAGTCCCCAAAAGTGAAGAAGTAAGAAACAGATCCAGTGTCCATGCATCCCCAAACTGCAGCAGTGATGCCAGGGTGCTGCCTCCTCTCAGGCCGAGTTGGCTCCCTGGGAGTCCAGTGGAGGTATATGAGTTGAGGATTCCACTGTGCTAGGCTCCTCACTGCTCCTCTCCTGAGTTTTAGGGGTGGATCCTGCAGATTTCTGTACTGTCCCCTGGGTGCCAGGCCTTGACTCTGCTCCTGTGTCTGAGATCCCAGGTGCGCAGGACTCCTGGGCCCCTGTGCTCTCAGGAGCTCCTTCAGGCTCCTCTCCTTGCTTTTGTTGCCCCAGGTGATGCTCAACCATTGTCTGGAGTTCTTTCATTGTGGGTGTGGTCTTTATCATCTTCTTCCATTGTCAAGAAGACATGGCCAGAGTGGACTTGAGAAGTGGGTTGGGAATCCGGTCTTCATCTGCTTCTGGAGATGACTGGTCACTGGTAAGCACAAGGGTGGCAGGTGTAGGGTGGTGTCTCCGAATCTGCGCAGCGGCCTCAGGGTCAAGGTGTGGCTCCAGCAGTGGCATGATGAACTGGATCATGCCGGGGCTGTTGTCCTGCTCCATGGCTGGGGCTCAGCAGTGGGAGCGCAGGCAGTGGGCCTGGGGCCTGGGGTGGGCACGCTCCCTCTCCCTCTGCTCCGGCCTGGCCCCAGCCTGGTGCCAAAATTTTTAATACTAGAAGAAAATACCATACCATGTCTTATAAGTAGATTGTAAGTCAGAGATACAGTATGAATGATAAAAAGTATAATTAAATAATATTCAAAAATTAATTAAGTATTCGTTAATAAAAAATAAATTAAATATATCAAAACAATATTCCAAAATACAAATCATGAATCCAACTGAGAGGACAGAATGTTGTGTACCATATGTGTGAATCTGTAATTAATTCAGAGTACTCACATAGTATTTGAATAGATTAATATATACAAAGATATCAACTAAGAAAAAGTTTCCATGGTTGTAAAGAATTACTAAGAATAAAACATAACATAAGTACTGGAATGGCAGATATATGACCAGAACTTCTAACAGTTTTGGGACAGGATATCACACAAAGTTCTAGTATTTTATGTAGATGGACAGTGTCCATGATGCTTACTGGTGGCCAGGTATCACTTGTGGGACTGAGCTACTGCTCTTTCCTTGATATCCAACCTGTGGAACCAGGCAGAATCATGACCCATAGGGTACAGGAGAAGTCCATTTGTAGAGTATGCTGATGGACATATTCTGCTGCTGGATACAAAAGAATAGGTGAAAGACTGCTTTTGTATACCCCTTTTTCTCCTATGTTTAATTGTTTGCCCTATTTGGTGTCTTGTAAGTTCTTTCCATTCTCCTTCATGAAACTGTGGTCATTTTGATCCCTCTCTAGAATACCTTTTAGTAAACTGTTTAGGGTTGGCATTGTCATCATGAAATTCTTTAGTTGTTCTTTGTCCTGGAAGTATTTCACTTCTCCATTGAACTTGAATGAGAGTTTTGCAGGGTATAGTAGTCTGGACTGGAATTTGTTTTCTTGTAAGACTTGAAGTACTTTGCTCCATGCTCTTCTTGATTTGATGGCTTGTAAAGAGAAATCTGCCATTATTCTAATGGTTTTTCCTTTAAGTGTGATCTTTTTCTTTTCTCTAGCGGCGTTTAGTATACTGTTCCTGTGCTGAATTTCTGGGATCTTGATTATTATGTCTGGATGTGGTTTTAATTGGATTGATGTTATTTGGAGTTCTGTATGCTTCGGTTAACCTGAATGTCAAATTGTTTCCCCATATTTGGGAAGTTTTTTGTTATTACTTCTGTTCATATTCTTTTTATATCTTTTGTATTGACTCCTTTCTCATTGATGCCTTGTTCATCTTTGTATCATCTTGAATATGTTGAATTATTTTTTCTTGCATTCTAGTTGTTATTAAGAGATCTTTTCTTAACTCTTCACTAGCTGCAATGATGTCTTTAAGGCCTGAAAGTCTATTTTCGCTTTCATTGAAATGGTTTTGCCAGCTTGTGATTGAGATTTTAAGTTCCTGTATAGCACTTTGAATCTGTTTTGTGCATTCTATTACTTTCCTATATTGTTCATTCAAGGATTCCATAATTTTTCTGTTCTCTCTCTCTTTTTTTTTTATCAGTGTCTTCTTTAGAAGTGCTGATTGCTTCTTTTATTATAGGTATCACTTCTTTTTTTACTTCAGAAATTATCTCTGATATGATTTCCTCTGTACCTTTCTGCAGTTGTTTCTCTACTTCAGATGCTATTATTTCAGAGATTTCAGGTGTGTGATTTCGTTTCTTCTATTCTCTTGTCTCTTGTATTTGTTCTGGGTGGGCTCGGGGCCTGAGAGTGCATTTTGCTTCTTCTCTTTGTCATTTTGGATAGCCCTTCATTCTGACCTTCAGTGTAAAGCTTTGGGAGAGTTCTTACCTTAACACCAGATCTGAATCTACCAAGTACTAGCTTGTCCAGGTGGGTGTGGCTTGGGTCTGGCTGCTGTGCTCCACTTCTTCCTGCTCCATTTCTTGGAGGTGAACCTACTGTGCTACTCTGGCAGGATGTTCTCCTCCTGGATCAGCTGGATGGGTCTTTTCTCCAGTCTCTGCAGGGAGTTCTGTGGCTGTTTTCCATACTGGGCCTGTCTGATGGATAAAGTTCCACACATGTTAGGCTTTGTTGCTGGGTCAAATGAGTTTCTGGCAGGCCCCAGGCAGTCTCATTCACATGCTGGGCCTGGTTGCTGGGTCGAATCTGGCTTTTGTTTTTGTTGTGGTAAAATATATGTAACAAAACTTACCACTTCAGTCTTCTTATGTATACAGTTCAGTGGCATTAAGTATGTTCATAATGTTGTGCAAACATTAACACCATTCGTTTCCCCAAACTGAAACTCTGTAATTTTTTTTCCACTTTTTGGCCCAGCTTCTTTTTTAAAAATTTGTATATTATAATTGTATGACAGGGCATTTTGATATCACCACATATACATAGTGAAATGTTTATCATAGTCAAACAAATTAACATACCCATCACTTGTGACAAAAGCACCTACTTTTTAAAGGAAACCATCCAAATACCATACAATGCTACTGACTGTAGCCCTCATCTTGTACTTTAGCTCTCTAGTGTCATTCATCCTCTGCATCTATAACTTTTTATTCATTAAACTGCATCTCCCAATTTCTCTGGAATCATTGAACACTTCATTCTCCATTATCCTCTTTCTGGCAACCACCAGGTTTCCTTCTATCTCTATGAGTTGGACTTCTCTAGGGACCTCATGTAAGAAAAATCAGGGTGTTTGCCCTTCTCTGACTGCTTTAGAATCATTGTCTTTAGGACTTATCCATAGTGTGCTCTGAGTAGCCCAATGTCTTCTTGGGCGGAGAGTATAGCTTAGAGGTAGATTGTTCATCAAGTATCCATAAGGCCCAGGGTTTGAATCACAGCCCAGCCAAACACCTACTTCCGTTAAATTTCACAAATTCCAATATTCTGAGGTTTCAATATTCAGCATATTTTTAACTTAATCCTTCAGATTTAGTCTTTGATCCTAGGTTACTTAAAAGCATGTTGTTTAATTTGTAAATATTTAGGAAACAAATATTTTTATTATTTAAGTTCTGGCCAAAAAATCCAAGGCCAATAATATATTACCTACAGGAGATGCACTTTAAATGTTAACACACAAATATATTCAAAATTTATAAAAAGGTCCACTGTATGCCACTTTACATTATACATCTCATAAAGCCATGTTCATTGTAGACGAAGTAGACTTCAAGAAAATTGTGATTACTGGAGATAGGATGGGATATTAGTAATAAAAGATACTCATTTTTTTTTTTTTTTTTTTTTGTCTTTTTGAGACAGGGTCTCACTATGCAGTTGAGGCTGGTCCTGAGCTCACTTTTGTAGCCCGGGCTGGTCTCGAACTCGCACCAATCCTCCTGCCTCAGCCTCCCGAGTGCTGGGATTACAGGCGTGTGCCACCACGCCCGGCTAGGATACTCATTTTTAAAAATTACATTTAATATTGTTACAGAAAACATTCTGTATGGTTGCAGTACTTTGAAATTTTTTGAGATTACTGTTGAGAGCAGCATATATGGCCTGGAGTAGACATTGGCAAATGTTCCATGTGCAGTTGGAGACTGTTTTCTGCAGGTTTTAGGTATAGTATTCTTTCTATAAGTATCTTTTAGATTAGATTGGCAATATCTATCCTTACTGACTTCTTTTTTATTTAATTCAGTTAATTTACTTTTAGGGTATAGGGTCTCACTACACAGCTCAGACTCCTAGTGATGCTCTTGTCTCAGCCTCTTCAAGTGCTAAGATTACAGGTGTGCACCACCATTTCTGGTTTCTGTGGCTGGCATGACACGCCTCAAGTTCCAGAACTGACACAGTACCAGGGATCAAACTTGGGTCTTTGCACTTGCCAGGCTTAGACCACTAAGCTGTCTCCCCAGGCCCCTTGTTGATTTCTGTGATAGCTTGTTACTTGTTCTGTTTATGATGGAAAGGAGGCTATTGAAATGTGAATTTGTTCATTTCTCAGTTTACAAGGTTCCGCCCATTCTTGCTTCATGGATTTTGAAGATCTGTTATTAGGTTGTGCTCATGTTTAACCATTATTATGACCCCTCACTGAATTGGCTGTTATCTGCCAGGCATAGCAGCCTGTAATCCCAGCACTTAGGAGGCTTAGGCAGGGAGATCATATGATACATTGTGAGTTCAAGGCCAGCCTGAGCTGTATAGTGAGCCTCTGTTTCAAGAAAAATATAATAAATTGGCTGTCATCATTTTTAAATGCCCCTCTCTGTGTAATGGTCTTTTGCTTAAGGTCTACTTTGTCTAATAGTGTAGCACCATCAGCTTTCTCATGCAGGGTTTGCATTGTATGTTTCTCATTTTAATGCATTTGAATCTGTATACTTCCAATGCCTGTTTTAGAGATAGTAAGTTGTAAGGTCTTGCTTTTTAATCCAGATTGATAAACTTTAGTTTTTAAAGTACAGGGTCTACAGGGTGTCAATATGTAAATCAGACTCATAGTGGTTCTCCTGTTTTCAGCCTCTTAAGTGCTGGAATTACAGGTTCAAACCCTGGCCTCTGTGCCCTGCCTAGGAGGCATGTTAGTCTGCTGAGCCATCTGAGTGGGCCTAAACTTTACCTTTTAGTTGGAATCCATTTACATGTAATATTGGTATGATTGGGTTTGAAAATGCCATCTAGGGGTTGGAGATATAGCCCAGTAGTAGGGAGCTTGCTTAGACTGGGTTTTTGTTTTGTTTTGTTTAAGAAAGAAACACTATGTTTGCTCTATAATGCTGTGTATTAGTTACTTTTTACTCATTGCTGGGACAAATACCCAACACCCAAGATGAAGGAAGGAAAGGTTTATTAGCTCAGTTACTGGAGGTTTCAGTACATATTCGGCTGGCCCAAGGCTGAGTGGAAGCAGGACAGAGAGCATCCGTTCATGGCGGTGGAACAGCAACAAAATGGTGACAGAGGCAGCCAACCAAACACAGCATCAGAGCAACAGCACCAGTCTGTCTCTCTTTATATTACATTCAGGCTCTCTGCCTTAGGATATCCACCCTAGACCACACCCATAGTCTCAGCTTTACTCAGACTGATAATCCCATCAGTACTAAAACACAATAATCCCAGTGACTCATGAGTCAAGTCTCAATCTATAGAAGTCCCTGCCCGATAACTACGTGAGGCTTTGGGGAGACAACTAGACATAAACCATAACATTTCCCCCACCTCCCCCGGACCTCCAAAGTCTCATACATATCCCTTTTTCAAAAGACATTTTAGTCCATTTGGAAGAGTTGTCAAAGTCCCAATAGTTTCAGCATTGCTGAAAAGTCCAAACCCCAAGTCTCCTCCAAGATCCAAGGCAAACTCTCAGCTGTGAGCCCCTGTACAATAGAAGAGTTAAACATATCCAACATTCAAAGGCATAAGATAAACATTACAATTCTAAAAGTTGCAAACAACAGGGTGATACAAAACACTGGGACCAACACATGTCTAAAATCCAGCAGGGTAAACATTAGATCCCATAGTTCCAAGTGGAGCATCTGAAGAAGTATGCACTGAGTTGTGAGCATCATACAACTCTGCTCCTACGGCACTCTTGGTGGTAATTCCCATGGCTTCTCTCTTAGGCTGACTTTGTTCCCTCTTAGCACGATCCACTTTCCTGGCTTTTCCAAACTTCTGGAGTTTCCACTGAACAGGCTTCTCACACCCAGCTTTACACACTGCCCTCTCAGGGGCACACTGCCTGGCCTCCCAGGCCTTCTTCTGAAATTGAAGTGGAAGCCTTCTTAACCTCAGAATTCCCCCATTCTGCATATGCCTATGTGGATAATGGCAAGGATTGCTGCCAGCTGGAGCAGTAGCCGGGCTTCCTTTTCTTTTGGCTGAAGGAGTCAATGGCCTAGATCGCTGAGCACTCTGACCCTGATTTCCAAAAAACATATTCTCCATGTGGGCACCATTTTGGAGCCTGGTTTGGCCACTGCCGCCATTCTGGTACTTGGGTCTCTGTGGCTTTCTTCTCAAGACAAAGCCTCTCTCCCTTGTAATTCTGAGGCTACAAAGGGTGGAGAGCTGCCACCTCTTGTGATGCCCTCAGGCCATCCTTTTGATTCTCTAGTTCCTTCCCAGCAGTGTAGATCCTTTTAGCTCCATCTTTGCAGTCCAAAGCTTTCCTGGTGCTTCCTTTCTGGCCAAATTCACATTTTAAATCATCCTTCTTGGCTCTTTGCTCTTGTTTTCAACATAAATCTGGCTAAAAGCCACCAATAACAACCACACCACTGCCCCAATAGTTTGCTGCTATTCAATGTCTCTTGAAAGATTAATCAGTCCGCCATGCCTAATCTCAGTCTTAGGCAAAGTCTCTGGGCATGAGCCAAATTCTGAAAGACTTTCAGCCAACCCATAGCATAAATCATCTGGAGTCCAATGACCAATGCTGTCGTTTTTTTTCCAGCAGAAACCTCCTCAGCCTAGTCTTTACAGGCAGGCCTTCTGTCAGTCTTCTGGTCTAAGCTCTGACCAGAATTGCCCAAGCTGAGCAGCCAAAGCCATTCTAGTGCTTTGTTTTTAGCTGACATCTCTGAACCTGTCCTATCTCTTCCTGTAAGCCATTTCCAAAAGCTTATAATCCACATGGTCAGGTTAGTCACAGCAATGACCCCACATCTCTGGTACCAAATTCTGTCTTAGTCACTTTTCACTCGTTGCTGGGACAAATACCTAACACCCAAGATGAAGGAAGGAAAGGTTTATTTAGCTCACAGTTCATGGTGGTTTCAGTCCATATTTGGCTGTCCCAAGGCTAAGTGGAACAGAACAGAGAGTATCCAGTTCATGGCGGTGGAACAGCAACAAAATGGTGGCAGAGGTAGGGCAGCAGAGCAACAGCTGTAGTCTGTCTCTCTGTCTCTGTTTATATTACATTCAGGCTCTCTGCCTTAGGATATCTACCCTAGACCACACCCATAGTCTCAGCTGTACTCAGACTGATAATCCCATCAGTACTAAAACACAATAATGGGGGCTGGGCAGGATGGCTCAGTGGTCTAAAGCGCCTGCTTAGGAAAGCTTGGGTGGCTACAGGGACTTCGGTTCGATCCCCATCACCACATACTGTGCCAGCCCTGCCCTCAGGGAAGGCTGAGCAGGCCATAAACATGAGGGAATAAACAAACAAAGGTTCTGAAACAAGAAAAAAATAAATAAAATAAAAAATTCTAAAAATTAAATAAATAAAACACAGTAATCCCAGTGACTCATGAGTCAAGACTCAATCTATAGAAGTTCCTGCCCAGTGACTACATGAGGCTTTGGAGGGACAACTAGACATAAACCATAACATGCTGGAATAAATAAATCTTAAAAAACTGTCTTGTTACCAGAATTCTGGGATGCTATGAACTCCTAAAGAGTTTTTGTTGTTGTCCTGAGCAATAAATTGGACAGGAAACACACAAAATGTTTGTGATGTGATGTTTTTACATTTATTAATATTGAGGGAAACAGTGCACTGTATAGGGTGAGACCAGGTCACTGAGAAAGAACTCGGTGACAATGAGGTTAAGGGCCACTGTCTTCTGTATCCTCTATTCTGACATTAGATCTAGACCATCCCATCAGAAACTTCCTTGATTTTGTACCAGAAGAACTAAAGATAGCACTTTCACTTGGTCCCAGGTATAGGCTTGGAACTGTTTCTTGGTGCCTGTGTCTTGGATTTCTGTGATTGATAGGTCATGTCCCCTTGGCCAGCTGGCTGGCCATGACCTAATCTCCTGTCTCAATCTTGGTATTTGTTTTTTAATGTATTTTTAATTCCTCTGTTCTTTTCTTGCCTTCTTTTGGGCAAATGAAATACATCTTTGTGTTATTTCAAATAAAAATTTCTACACGGTTTTGTTATGCAAATGGATGAGAATATAAAGGAAATGATGCCAGAAACCAATTTCTACTACCAGAACTCCATGTAGGTCTGGTCCAGCCCTTGTTTCTTTTTCTTCTCCCAAAATGGGATCATGACCAAGGAAACCTTAAACTGACAACATGCAGCACATGTTTATAAAATACTCTAGTCAATGTAACAGGATAGCTGCCTACATACTATCACACTCTTCTTTCATTTTTGTAACTATAAGGATCTTAGGGGTCATCTTGGAAGGTATGAAGTAATATATTCTAATTACGCTTATGCCAGACAAGTATCACTTTTATGTTATCACACAAACAAATCATGAATAGATTGGTGCTGCCTTTGGAAGCTTGCATTTAGTTCAAAAGGTATTTATATGATACATTTTTCTATATTACATACTCTATTAAATGTATTATATCTTCATATAATAAAAAATGAATAACAACAAATTACTATATGTGGCTGTCTTAGTTACTTTTCTCTCATTGCTGAGACATAGTACCAACACCCACAGTTAAAAGGGAAAGGTTTATTTAGCTCAGTTTACAAAAGTCCAGTCCCTAGTTGAGTGCGTTCAAGGCAGACAGGCATTGCACAGGAGAAACAGTTCATAGCATGCAAATGTAGCAAAGCCAGCCAGCAAGCAAAGACAATACAAGCCTCTTTCTGTCCTTTATATTGTATCCAAGCTTCTAGGATTAAGGTGATGCCAATGCAATCAGGAAAGTGACTTAGGAATCACCCACCCTAACCCGAACACCCTTAATTCTAGCATTGCACTGGGAACTATTCACAGACTCTAGATTCAGCCACCTCAGAAAAAGCCCCACCTATGGATACATGAGCTTTTTTGTATATTTAGACACAAGTGATATCAGTGACTGTTACAGATATAGTGAGCCTCTGTTTCAAGAAAAATGTAATGAATTGGCTGCCATCATAATAAATCATCATAAATAAATGAAACATATAAAGATGTTTGTTTAATTACAGAAACAGCTTCTAGTTAACAAAACTGCTAGATGTTGGGCCCTGGCCATACAGAGCTGTCTCTGATTCTAGCAGTATGCATGACACATGCTTCTCTGACTTTCTCCTGACTTTCTCAATACCTACTCTAGTTATATATTTTTATCTCTGACAGTCCACAGAGATCCTTGGTCATTTATAGTGAGGAAAACTTTTTTCTTCTTCTCTTTTCCTTTCCTGTACATGGATAGATAAAGATAAGTATCACATGATTATTTGAAGGATTGAAATTGTATTTCAATTTGGCTTTACTGGGTGGGAAACATTTACATCATTTTACACTTTCATGCATGAATTTCCTTTCTCAGTGTAATCCATTTCTACTCCTCAGCATACAGAACACTTTATGAATAATATGCAATGCAGAAAGAAATCTAAAAATAATTTTGTAGTTAAGGTTTTGTTAGTCTTCTGTGGAATGCTGTCAAGCAAAAAGAACAAAGGCACATCAGGGTAAAGGTGGTAGGCGGGGCATTTCATTTGCTCCACGGAAGAGCTTGCCTTCACTGAAGAAAGGAAAACAAGAAACAGGAGCCTCCAGGCTGGCTATTGAATGCTTCATTTCTCATCACTGATTGTCGCATCTGAATGGAGCCATGACAGTTCTTTTGGTGTGCATTGATCAGCTCCTTCTTTTATTTCTAAAGGAATAGTCTTGAATTTTATATTTAAAAGCATAGTGAGATGTTTTGGTCATTTGGAGTTTTGTTTTGCAGTTCAGTCCTAAAGCTCATTCATTTTTGCTGAGGTGATAAAGGAAACCCAGTATGCCTAGTAGGACCTCCAGAAACCCTAATTCATATTATGTACACATAACTTCTAGCAGCTGTTTCTGACAGCCTATAGCATTCAGCTGAATGTTGTAGTGAATGACCTGAAATGCTAGGCATTATTACAGTGGATTTTTATTGAGATGTATAGTGTGCCTGAGGAGAGTCAGTTAGAGAGAAAACATTCTCTCAGGCTTTCAGAGAGAGCAAACTGGTCAAGCAATGGCAGTGACTCATCCAGATGGCTGACACTGACAACAGTTCTACAAAGCGCTGTACATGGTTTCAAAGTAAATCCTGAGGGGATTTGACTGACCTTGGGAGATACGAAAGTTACATGTTTTGTTATACAGGTCTTGCTTTAACTTGCTCTTAACCACCCAGCCGAACAGTTTAACCACAAGGCATAAAATGTAACGCCATGGGGGCTGGGGAGATAGCTCCGAGGCACAAGTGCCTGCATGGCAAGTGCAAGGTCATGAGTTTGAACCCCGGTCCTGAAAAAAAAAAAGAAAGAAAAGAAAAAAAGAAAAAAAATGTAAAGCCAGATTAGTATGCTAAGCTGTAAAAGACTTAAATCAAGAGCTTCCAACATTGCCACTTCTGCCAATAACCCACTGTGATTATGGAATACTGGACTATGTATGCAACTACTTTCTCTTAGTTCAATGAGAAGAAATTTTTTGTACCAATGGTGATTAGAAAAATTATCATGTGTACATCCTGTGCTGTGTATAACTACTACAAGGACAACAGTATGCATTGTATTAATTATTGAGAATATACTACTAATATGTTTTTGAAAATGTCACATTGTTATTTATTAGAAGAAAAAAATTCCAAGAAAAAAAGAAAAACAAATAAGATTAACATTAAAAAAAGTGGGAATGGATTTGGGCTAAAAGCTCACAAGTTGGAGTTAAAGCATGAGTTCTACAGAGAGAAATCTATTTTGCAACCATATTACTAATTACATATATGCAAATATAATTGGTAATATTAAGAATTCCTAGTATCCTATATCAATGTAACATTTATTTCTTTAATTTTTGTATTATTCAGTTCAGCATGAAGAATGAGTTTTAGGTTTGTTTTCCATGCTGCCACTGTACTCAGATTTTTAGTGTAGTAGGGATGAAATATTCCCTAGAAACATGTTGCTTAGAATAAAGTAACTTTTCTTTTTTAAAATTCTTTTATCTATGTGGTACAGGGTCTTGATACGCAGCTCAGACTTGTAGTGATTCTCTGTCTCTGCCTCCCCAGTGCTGGGATTACAGGCATGTACCACCACTCCCAGTTTCAGTGACCAGCACTGTATGCTGGGGGTTCTGGGGCTGGCATGGCATGTGGTACCTGGAATCAAACCTAGGTCCTCATGCTTGTCAGGCAGGTGTGAAGACTGCTGAGGTATCTTCCCAGTCCTAAAGTAACTATTCTAAAAGTGATCTTTAATACACAGAATTCAGATTCTGGGCTTATTTGATTTGGCCATGTGCTAAAAATTAAGCAAATACCCAAAGGCAAAATTGATTAAAGCTATAATTTACAAATAATGCCAGGCAATGTTGTTTACTCTAAATATTGCTTTTCCCTCACATGGCCTGCCTGCCTACAAGTAATTCAGGTGAGAGCCTATCATGCTATCATGACCCTTTTTTTTTTTTTTTAAATTGGGGATTGAATCCACAACCTTTATATTGAACTGCCTTCCAAGCCCTTTTCAGATTTTGTAACAGGGTGTCACAAAGTCATTGAGTTAGGTAGGCTGGGCTCAAACCTGTGATCTTCCTGACTTAGCCAGAGTTCCAAGATTACATGCATGCTGCCACATCTGGCCTTCATGCCCATCTTTCATTTAAAAACATCTAGTTTCCATCTCCTTTTTCAGATTGCAAAAGCTTCCAGAATAAGGTTTGACTATTAAATAATGCACTTCAATTTATGTTGACTAATCATTTTGGTTTTGCAGGTACTGCTCAGGATGAACGTGATTTGGAGAAGTTATATTTGCAATGTAAGACTAGGAAAGGTGTCATATAGATGCCAAAGTGGTAAACACCCAGTGGCTCCCCTGGGATCAAGAATTTTAACTGACCCAGCCAAAATTTTTGAACACAACATGTGGTAAGTTTCCTTTTCAGGCCTGTTTCTTAAATACTGCTAGTGGTATTATTTTCATTTTGTACTGTATTTTCACTTACATAGTAAATAGGATAGTTTGCCTTTAAAACTTGATGAAAGATAAGGCTGGAATGATATAGATCAGATATAGAGAAAGGAGCAAGGTTGTATTATGTGGTCTTGTATTCATGGTTGACATGCAAGGCACTGCAGAGCCACTGTGGCAAAGTGACATTACACTTAATACATTAAGTATATGTATTTGGCATTGGACAGGTCAGAAGGGATAACAGTTCAAAAAACAGAGCTTGCTGCTTGTGTAGAATGAAAGAAAAGAAAGAATTTAACTGTGAAGTTTTGAACTGAGGTCACTGATAGAAAAAGAAAACTTAAGGGTTTTTGTTGTTGTTTTTGAAGAAAGATGGATTTAGTTATAGATATTTTCAATAGGCCTTGAGAACAGGGCATTCAGGCAAAACTGTGTAGGAAATTGGTACGCAGGGTGTCATAGCAGGAGATATAAGTTGGATGTAATATCTATAGCCAAAACTTAATGAAACTAGACTTTGAGAAAGTGATACTTTGATTCTTGTTTTAATTGCCACATATCATTTTAAAAAGGAAATAGTTTGATATTTTATTAATTAGTCCTACTGTACAGCAAAAATGTGGTTAGTATGAATGAAGATGTGCTGCAGGATTTTGAAGCCAGTACAAAATAAATAAGGTAAAATATCACTAATTTTTGTATTGAATTTCATCTTAAAGTGAGTGAAATTTCTGATATATTGAGCCAAGTAAAATACATTATCAAAATGAATTTTACCAGGGCTGAGGAGGTAGTTCAGCAGTCTAAGCACTTGCCTGGCAAACACAAGGACCGGGGTTCAATCCATGGTACTGCATGCTCTTACAGTGCGCCCCATGCTGGCCACTGAGATCTGGCATGGTGGTGCATGCCTATAATCCTAGTGCTAGGGAGGCTGAGACAGGAGGATCACCACGAGTCTGAGCTGCATAGTGAGATTCTGTACAGAGTAAGTAATTAAATAATTTTTCTTTTAATTTCAAAATGAAGTTTTCCTTATCACTGTGGCTGAAAAGTTTAAAGTAGTTACATATGTGGCTCACATTATACTTCTTGGAAATTAAAAAAAAAAGTAAACCATTTTAACAACAGTCACCAATTTGGACAATTATCGCAGGCTATGAGAAGAAATGGGCTCTTTGCCACGCAATGAAATCTCCAGAGAAACTTCTGATCCTAGGCAGGCTCCCCATTTTTCCTTCATTCACCCTAGCGATTTAGCTACCTTCTTTTTCCTGTCTGCTCTCACTGCCCTTTTCCCTGAGCTTCTTGCTTACTGATTTAAGTCCCAGCTTGTCATAGACTCCCAGAAAGGCAGGAGCTTCTTGATCCAGCACTTCTTAAACACCCAGGAATAGCCTTGGGCAGGCTGTATGGAAACCCTGTGGGGAGTTACTGTTCACTGGGTCTACAGATATTGCCTGGGAATTTTTAGTTTAAAAAGCGTTGGGTAGTTTTCTTGAGCACCAGGTTTAGGACGTAGTCCAGTGGCTTTCAGATTTTGCTTTAGTAGCTGAACTTTCTTCAGGTGAACTTTTAATATGAGACCTCAATATTTAAAAAAGCAAACCTGCCAGAAACATGGCAGACGTAGAGGCCTGAGATATCAGTAGCTTTACTTCCTTTTCCTTTCCTTGGTCCTCGGGGACTGTAGTAGCCCAGAGGACCTGTAGGCCCCATTCATCACAGATTGAAAAACCGCTGTCTATCTAGACAGCCATCCTCCTACATCACCTGCTCCCAGGCCTGCAACAAGTCCACTGGAGTACCTCTCATGACCTCTCTCCCTTGGCATTTATGTGTTGCAATAACAACAATAAAAGTAATTTCCTCAAAAGGAGTAAGTTTAACTGTTTCCTGCAAGTGCAGAGTTCTAAAAATACTCATTTTCTTTTTTTTTTTTTTTTTTTTTTTTTTTTTTTTTTTTTTTTGTCTTTTTTTTTGAGACAGGGTCTCACTATGCAGTTCAGGCTAGCCTTGAGCTCACTTTTGTAGCCCAGGCTGGTCTCGAACTCTCACTGATCCTCCTGCCTCAGCCTCCCTAGTGCTGGGATTACAGGCGTGAGCCACCACGCCCGGCCAAAATACTCATTTTCTTCCTTATTTTTTGTCTTTATATTTAAGAACATTTCCTCTCTTGCTGAAATGGGTTTTTCAAAAGGTGTTTGTAGAAAAGTTTTTTTTCTCAGAGATGTTGCTGAGAATTGTCTGTAGTATATCTTATGTAGTGGCACATGGCAGTAACCTCAGTGCTCCTAAGGACTGAGGCAAGAGGATCACAAGTTCCAGCCCAGCCTTAGCAACTTAGAGAGTTCCTGTCCCAAAATAAAGAAAATAATTAAAAAGGACTAGGTATGTAGCTGAGGTCAGAGGCTTTAGTTCAATTCCCATATTGCAAAAGAAAAAAGTTGTATACAGTTCATGTTTTCATTTAGCCTCTACTTAGTATGTTTTATTCTGTATAGGACCCATTTAAAATTTTTAAAACTTCTTCTATTCAGTTTCTAATACGTTTTTTCTTTTTTTTTTTGTCTTTTTGAGACAGGGTCTCACTATGCAGTTCAGGCTGGCCTTGAGCTCACTTTTGTAGCCCAGGCTGGTCTCGAACTCTCACCGATCCTCCTGCCTCAGCCTCCCGAGTGCTGGGATTACAGGCGTGAGCCACCACGCCTGGCTCTCTAATACTATTTTGATAGGGTTCCCTTTTAGATTATATAACTTACTAGCACTTACATCTACTTAAATTCATGTTTTAATACTTTAAGTATTAAAGTTTGCATAACAAAGATAGTCATTGTAAGGCAAACAATTCCATGGCATTCACTACATTTATTTTTATACATTCAGCCCTTTTGCCTAATTTATGAAACATTTGTACAACTTAACCATTGTCTGGACATTGTGGTGCACACCTGTAAACATCCTAGCACTCAGGAGACTGAGGTAGGAGAATCTCCATGAGTTCAAGGCCAGCCTGAGCTACACAGTGAGTGAAAGGCCAGCCTGGCCATCTCAAAAACAAGGTGAAACCCTTTAATAATAAGTCTCCATTCCTCCCACAGTTACTAATCTTTGTTCTGTCTCTGTGGACTTTGATATTCTGGATACATATTTCATGTAAATGAAATAATACATGACTTTTTTTTTAGTTTATTTGTGATTTATTATATCTTTGATGTTGAGTGTTCTGGTCACAGATCTATTTTTTTTTTTTAAATTTAAGAATGGCTATATTACATATTTTCATCATTGGATCAGTTCAGATTAATAGATATAGGCATATAAGATTGATCAAACAATTAAACATTAACACTTTCAATAAACATTACTTTTTTTTTTTTTTTTAACAGTTGACACACTGCATATTGTCCTCACAATAGTTATACAGAGCACAGAGTGTGGACATGACACACCTTCCAATTGATATTGGTAAGGAAAGAAAAAAATTTAGAGTTCTTATATTAGGATGACTATGATATTTACACATGTCATACATGACCTTTTGTGTCTGGCTTTTTTCACATAGTGTCATATTGTGGAGGATCATCCAACTTGCAGCATGTATCGTACTCTCTTCTTTTATCTGGCTGAGTAATGTTTCATTGTTTATATATACCACAACTGGTTTATTTATTCATCCACTGAAAACACTTGGGCTTTTCCCACCTTTTTGCTCCTGTGAACAATGCTATGAAAATGGGTATACACAGCTCATTTAGGTCTCTTTTACAGTTCTTGGGGGTATATCTAGGAGTGGAATTAGAGGGTGTTCTGTGTTTTAAGTAATTGTAAAGCTTTTTTTCCATAGCAACTGAGTTATTTTATATTTTGCCTATAGTCTTTTAAATTATACTGGCTACATTTAATCACCGTTGGGGAGTATTGACCAGAAAAGATAGTGAAAATACTTTTTTTGAACAGTGTCTTGCTATATAGTTCAGGCTGACTTTACACTTACTATGTAGCACAGGTTGACCTCAAGCTCAACAGCAATCCTGCTGCCTCAGCCTCCCCTGTGCTGAGATTACACTTGTGTGATACCACACCTGACTCCAAAATGCTTTTTGAGGCATGGCCTGAAGTCTGGCTATGTTGTACAGCTTACGCAGTTACTTGGAAAAATCATTCCTCATTCAACAGTGCTCCTGGTTTAATTGACCTTTGTACTTCATGGAATAGTAGTATATAAATTTACATTGAACAGGGTCTAAATTTTTCTGCATAATTTGTACCATGCGAGGTATGCACCCGTGTTTTCCATTTGTTCTATTCTCCTCTTCCTATTCTTTTCTCTTTTTCAAAAAGTGCTGTTTAGACTAACTAAATTGATTTCATGACTCACAAATGGGACTTGACCTTTAGTTAAAAAAAAAAAAAGAACACTAAGCTAAGCCATATTCTGAATACCCATGGTAAAATTTAGATGTTGCCACATGACTTTTATTATATAATACATTTGAATAACAGACTTTCCAGAATCATAACCAGTATTCCATAATCACAGTGGGTTATTGGCAGAAGTGGCAATGTCAGAAGCTGTTGATTTAAGTCCTTTATAGCTCAGCATACTAATCTGGCTTTACATTTTATGTCTCATGGTTAAACTTTTCTGCTGGGTGCTTATGAGTAATTTAAAGCAAGACCTGCAAAATAAACCATGTAACTTTTGTATCTCCCAAGGTCAGTCAAATCTCCTCAGGATTTACTTTGGAACCATGTGCAGTGCTTTGTAGAACTGTTGTCAGTGTCAGTCGTCTGGATGAGTCACGGCCATTGCTTGACCAGTTTGCTATCTGTGAAAGCCTGAGAAAATGTTTTCTCTCTTAAGTGACTCTCCTTATGCACACTATGCTTTGTCAATCCATTTCCTCTGTGTTCCCATAATCTCCTTGAACAGAAAATTTGGGAAACCACTGAGTTATAGGATGTTACAGCACAAGTTCTCATATGTCCTGAGTCCTCACTGACCTTGAAGGGCTAGAGCCAAAATATTGGCAATCCTTGTAACTGTTCTTTTTTTCTAGTTTTTGGTCTGTGAACTTACATTTTTAACCCTCCAGAAAAGAAGCTTCGTGATACTGTTACTGTATAACATAGGCACTTGAGCTTAACATCATATGCACTTTATATGTTTTATCTTCATTATTAGTCTTATTCTACAGAGAACTTATGTCTTTCATTGCTACATTCTGTACATAATCAATACTAAATAAATGTTTGAGTAAGTGAATCATATAGAGAAATATAAGATCCAGTTGCTAATTAGAAATGTAAAACTAAACCCAAAATTATTATAATGGTAAAATGTGGACTTCAGAATATAAGAAATTTAAATTACAGTTCTGTATCTGTCTTTGTCTAGCCTTGTGCACTTGAGCACACTCCTTCTGGGGTTCTTGGGAGTAATGATGGAGGTAGATAATAGCAGGTAAAACTTCATAGTATTAAGTGCTAACTAAAAGGCATCATTATTATTATCTTGTTAAATGGAGAATTGTGATGCATGTGAATAAATGAACAGCATTGGCAGGATCATAATAAATGGTAAAGACAATGAAGACAACAGGAATTTACAACAGGAAGAGATTCCTGAGATGGAGATGGAAGAGCAGTTGGAATTTAACCTGAGCTTTGAGAGATGGTGAGTAACTGAATAGTAAAGATGGTCTGTTTTAGAGAAGTAATACTATGCACATCTAGGTTCAGGATACATTTTACAGCACTTACAGTTAATGTTTAAAAAACACCTTATTGCAGTAAAAGATATATTACTCAGGACAAATTCATTTAAAGTGAAGAGGAGTGTTTTAGGAGAATTAATGTCAATGTGGGCTTGTCATTTTTTAAAACGTAAACATTCACTGTACTTTTAACTACCCCTTCTGTTCACCAGAAAGATGGTGTCTCAGTTACTCTTCTCTCATTGCTAGGACAAAATACCTGACACCCAAAATTAAGGAAAGCAAAGTTTATAAGCTCACAATTAGTGGAGGTTTCAGTCTGTACTTAGCTGGCTCCAAGGCAGAGTGGTAAATGGCAGAGAGCAGCCGTTCATGGCACTGGCAAAGAGCAAGAGCAAATGGGAAGAGCAGTGGCAACAATAGCAACAGAGAGCAAGTCTGTCTCCCTTATGTTGTACTGAGGCTGTCTGCCCTGTGTCGGGTGTACACTCACACCATAATCCCAACATTGGATAATGAATTAATCACAAACTCTAGAAGTCTGCCCCATAACTACATGAGGCTTTGCGGGGACACCTAGACATAAACCATAACAGATGGTTTTGTACTTTGAAACTGGATGAGTAGTGTAAAGAGAGAAATATTTAGGAGGATTAATTTGGCTTTGTTGTTCAGTAAATCTAATTGTATGGCCCAGGGGGTGATATCCTTTGTCCCAACATTTTTTTTTCCAGTTTTCTGGGGATTGCCAGGCAAGCACTCATTCTCCTGAGCTAGCTCCCTGGCCCTGACCCAACATTTTTTGTACATGATACATACCCTACATTGGGTATCTAGGTTCCCTGAATGCCCAAGAGCAGGCTGGGAAGTGATCATTGCTTCTACCTGGTACACATATAAGATGAAGCTTTCCAGCTAAAGAAATAGGATTAGTCTGAAAATAAATAATAAATAAGAAGGACCAAACTATATAATTCACAACCACCACCACCACCAACAACAAAGCCATGAACAGGAAAACCAGTGACCATAGAAATAAATTTTAGATTCATGTGGCTTGTTGTATTTCCAAACCCCTTCTGTATCCCTCAGGTGCTAGGCCAAAAGGTCCCCTGGCAAGTTGTAAGTCTTCCTAATAATCATTAGGCACTTTGACAAAGGCTTAAAATGAACCTTGGAAAATAAATATTCTTACGTAGAAATAGGATGTGCCCTAGCTAAGGAAGTGAAACCTAGCGCAGGCTTAACTTTTTTTTTTTTTTTTTTTTTTTTAAAGGCAGGCTGAGTTTTTTTTTTTGCTTTCAGCTTGGGGAAGGCCAAGATGCAACCTTTTTCACTGTCTTACACCTACTACAGTTGACATCAGTTGCATCAGCCATGTCATCCAAGTTCAGCCCCAAGGAGCTCAAAGTGGTGTCCCTGAGGTGAACCTATGGGGAGATTGCATCCACTCTGGCTATCGAGATCATCCCTTTGGCCTTATCACTAAAGAAAAGTTCATGCTGACATCACAAAGGCAAGTGGAAGCTAGAAGGTTCTAAGGCTTACAGTGAAACTGACTATTCAAGTCAGGCAGGTCTAGATTGAGGTAGTATGTTCTGCCTCTACCAATGCCATCAAGGAACCACCCAGAGACAAAGAGAGGAGAGGGAGAGCAGAGAGAGACTAAACACACTGAAAAATACAGCTTCTAGCGAGACTGTTGACATTGCCTGACATACGTGACTAGTTTTTAGCCAGAGAGCTCCCAGGAACTATTAAAAGGATCCTAGTAACTTGCCAGTATTGGAATGCAGTGTTGCATGTGCTACCATCACACTACACAATAGCATCAACAGTAGAATTCCTAGCTCATTAACAACTTCAAAGAAAACTATTTCAGTAAAAATTATTTGAGAAAAGAAAACAAAAATCAGGCTCAGATGTTAATAAAGGATATCTACTACCTAGTGAATAGTAAAGTCCTTCAATAATCCCCATCACACCTTTAGATTATAGACAAATAAAGAAAATGTAATGCCTCAACCTTTGGAATGGGGCAAGATAAAAAGGTCTCTCAAAAAAGCAGAATGTCAAGGAAATTATACAAAGTAAGAGAAAAGAAAGAAGAAATGAGATAGACTAGAGACTGCCTTGTAGATTACATTTTTTTTTCAAAACATTATATAAAGGGAATCATATAATATGTATTCTTTTGTCTGGACTCTCTGACACAGCATATGTTGAGATGTATTTATATTATAATCTGTATCCATGGCATGTACCATTTTGCTGATAAAAGGTTCATAATCACATTTTTTTTTTTTTGGTCTTTTTGAGACAGGGTCTTGCTGTACAGTTCAGGCTGGCCTTGAGCTCACTTTTGTAGCCCAGGCTGGTCTCGAACTCTCACCGATCCTCCTGCCTCAGCCTCCCGAGTGCTGGGATTACAGGCGTGCGCCACCACGCCGGGCTTCATAATCACATTTTTAAAAAGCTTTCAAAATTTAGTAAGAAAACAACCCAATACAGATTAAAAAAAGAGAGAGAATGAGCAAATCATTTTAACAGATACTTCACCAAAGATATACAGATGGTAAATAAGTACATGAAGAATTGTGTAGCATTTTTAGTCATTAGAAAAATGCATATTAAGATCACTATGAAATACCAATTCACAATAATGAGAATAGTAAAAATTCAAAATACTGAGCATACCAGGTGTTGTCCAGGATATGAAGAAACTACAACTCTCAGACATGCTGTTGGAGATGAAACATGAGATAACTACATATAGACTATGTAGAATACAGCTTAGCAGCTTCTTAAAAAATCAAACATATACCTACTATAGATACACTCAATAACATGGATGAGTGTCAAAATTACTATGCTGGGACCGACGAGATAGCTCACTGGACTAAAGCGCCTGCTTAGGCAAGCTTAGGCAAGCACAAGGATCATGGTTTGATTCCCCAGCACGACATGCTGTGCCAGTCCCACTCCCAAGGTGGGCTGAGCCAGACACAGAGTCTGGGCTAGTGACAGAGGCCTGTAACCCAGTGCTGGTGAGGCTCAGAACAGGAGGATCACTGTGAGTCTGAGCTGTGTAGTGAGATTCTGTAACAACCAAATACATTAAAAAAAATTACTGTACTATGTCACTCTTGTCTTTTTGATATGTACTGCTCCTGGTGTAAACTCAGTTACTGTCATTCTCTCAAGAGTAGTACTTGAAAGTAAGAGATTGGGCCAAAAACTATATTCTTGACAGGCTACAATTTTGTATTCCCTTGAATTTCCAAATGTCTGTGTCAAAATTGTGTAACTGTTTATATCACATTGTATGGAAAGTTATTAGAATATAAATGATGGTCAGAAAATATCATTTACAAGATAAGTCAAAGGTATTTGATACTCAGAAAGCCAGTGATGATAAGCCCAGTACCTATGTTATAGAGTAATAGTATCACAAAGCTTTTCTGCTGGAGGGTTAAGAATGTAAGTTAACAGACCGACAATTGGAGAAAAGGAAGGGCTATAAGGATAGCCAATATTTTGGCCCTAGCCCTTCAAGGTCAATAAAGACCCAGGATATAAGAGAACCTGTGCTGTAATATCCTATAACTCAGAGGTGTCCCAAATTTCCTGGTCAAGGAGATTATGGGACCTCAGAGGAAAGGGATGAATGAACT
>PVJA010003142.1:0-98420 GCA_004027025.1 Myocastor coypus
TAGCCTGCTCTCAGCTTCCCCAAATGTCATTAATTATGAAGCCATTAGTAGATTAATCCACTGACAAAGTTAGAGCCCCATGAGCCAGGCACTTTCCAAAAGCCCATGAGCTTGTGACCCAGCCCCCAGCATTTAGACTCTGCCAGGCACTCCAGATCCAAAGCACGACAAGAGGGCTTGGAGCTGGGGCGGTCCGCAAGCCCAGGCCACGGCGGGCCTCCCTGTCCAGAGAAGGGAAGTGGTTTGTTACCTGGCAAAGGTTAAGCTGACATTGTAAGCACTGTTGGGATTATCAATCCTAGGGAGGAAGGGGACTGTCACTAATGCTCTCCACTCATGCTCTAATAATAATGAGCCAGACACTTTCCATACATTCTATCACACAGTCGCTCCAGCAACTCTGGGAGGTGTGTGTGTGCCACTGTTATCTTCATTTTATAGCTGAGAAAAGTGAAGTTCTGAGAGCTGAGTAACTGGGCCAAAGTTCTTCCATCCGCTGAATGGCCCAGCCAGTGTCCCGCTGGCTCTCAAACCCTTCTTTCTACTCCCAGTGTGGTACCAAAATGTATGCATAGCTTTGAATAGACAGAAAATAGGCAATATGAGAGCAGATTGGTCCAGCAGCTAGGGACACCCTCAGTGCTAACCACGGCTATCTGAACAGTGGGTTGTTCTCATCAGCAGCACTATGATGCTGCATAATTTATTTATGATAAAAGATTAGATAGAGATCTGCTTACTAGGGACCATTATTCAGCTATAATTATGACTTTAAAATCCAACCTGCTAAGCAACCCTCAAAATAAACATGAGAATTTTTTTCTCTCTCCTTGAGTTACATAATAATATTGCTATTCTCCACATTCAGGGAAAAAGTCACACTTTCAATAGCTAAATTAACTAATTTATTTGTTTGTTTGTTTATTTATTTATTTATTTATTTATTTATTTATTTATTTATTGTCTTTTTGAGACAGGGACTCACTATGTAGTTCAGGCTGGCCTTGAGCTCACTGTTTGTATCCCAGGCTGGTCTTGAACTCACACTGATCCTCCTGCCTCAGCTTCCCAAGTGCTGGGATTACAGATATGTGCCACCATGCCTGGCTCCATAGCTAAATTTATTAATTTGTTTATTTTTAAGTTAATTAATTAATTAATTATGTCTTAGGGAAGGGTCTACAGGGTGGTCAGGGTCTCATTACTAGATTAGACTCGTAGTGATCCTCCTATTTACAGCTTCCCAAGAGCTAGGATTACAGGCACACGCCACCACGCCCAGTCTCCATTGCTCTCAACACACCCCGGGAGCGGAGCCAGCACAGCAGACTCAGGGATCAAACCCCCGGCACCTCCCCCTCTGCTGTGCTATTTAGTCAGCCCTCCATAGCTAAATTTATTATTATTATTATTATTTAATGAACAGAACATATTTATTAGGGGAAAGAAAGCTCCTGTCCTAGAGAGGGGCAGGAGCAGGGTTCCGAGTGGGTGTCCCCCAGAAGCTGTCTCTTCCAGGGACTTTTATAGAGAAGATGTGGGAACTCGCTTAGGTGGGTATGAGGTGGGACAAAGACTATGGCCAACCAATGATATTATAAGCACCATTGTTCAGGTAAAATTGATTAACATCAGGATCCAGTGGGAAGGCAAGTCACACAGCAAGTGGGCAAGAACACCACCTACTGCGCTTGGGCTCGTGACTCTTTTCAGGATCTTTCAAGATGACTGATACCTACTTAGAGTGTCAGTCCCTGATACCCATCCCTAGGGAAGTATGTAGTTGCTTCTGTTTACTCTTGTCTTGCAATCTGGCCCACAGCGGAAGAGTGTCTGTCTCTAGTTGGAAAGTCACCTAGTCTTCCACGTTGTCCTTGAGGGCCTGGCCCTGTCTGACTGCCTATAATATTTCTATCTAATTTAGCTGTCTACAACATTCTTCCCTCTGAAGAAGTAACCTGAACTGCTCTGAGAGAATTGTGGGTGATGACCACTCTGGCTTCTTCAGGCTGAAAGGGGTTGTAGTTGTAAACTGGCAGTCAGAGATACTCTCCAGGGGTCCTACCTAAAGGCCCTCAATAGACACCAGGCATTTTATCTTGGGTAGGTAAAATCGCTTTAAATCTCCATCCAATGATCTTGGTGGGATGTCCAAATGATGCAGGAAGAAAAAACTGATCTGGGGTGGATGACCTCCAGTAGAGAGCCTCCAAATGATATAGGGAAAACCGATCCCCAACCTGAAAAATATCTGGGACAAGTTCGTGTTTTCTCAAACTGATGAATGAATTTTAGGAACAAATGGAGGTAATGAGCAGAACATATTTATTGAGGGAAACAAAGCTCCTGTCCGAGAGAGGGACAGGAGGGGTGTCCCGAGTGGGTGTCCCCATTCATAGCTAAATTTAAAAGTTGATTAGCTGGGGGTGCTGTGCCCTGCACAAGGAGCCTGTGTGCACATGCCTGTTCCTGCATGTGTGAGTCCTGCTCACAGACCCTGACCTACATATTGTGGGGAAGAAGAAAAGCAAAAGAATTCCAACATCCCAATTCCTCAAGGTTCTTGGTCTGTTGGACTTGGCAAAACTGTAAGACTTAACCTGACACACAGAGTGGAAAAAAAAAAACCCTATGTTTATTCAATAATCATGTTAAAGTTCTACCACATGCCTGGCATTAAGGGAGTTATCTTTTAAATATTTTAATGTAGTTAGAAAACTATGAAATTCTTTTTTTCTCCATGAAATTCTTGCTAAATCAAAGAAACCAAGAGTCCACACAACTGAGACACTAACAAGATGTTTCTCGCTTTCTATCGTATCTGGAGCTGCATTAGTGAATAATGTTGATCAAATTTTGGTTGACTAGAACTAAAAGTTCTTTAAAGATGCTCAGATGCGTAAAACTATTTACTGGTGCTCAAATAGGCCAGAGAAAAGGATGTCTGTCCACACATGGCCCTGTGGGTACCACATGACTGAATCTCTTCCTTTGCTGAGCCATCTGAGTATATAGCTAGACTCTACCATGGTGGCAGATAGGTTTCTGAAGAGTGACAGGAAAATTCAGCTCTTGGTGACCTAGATGCGTAGCTTTGTCCAGTGACGGACTACTTACTATCTCCCTAACATTTGCCTCCGTTCCTGGAAAGTAAGAAATAAAGCTCACTGAGAGGAGGTGGGAGAGAATAATTTTATAGTTTGTGAGGCAACCCTGGTACTACTAGCAGTTATTAATGTAGCTCTTTTATCAGACAGTGAATCCACAGATTTTTTGAAAACTAATTCCTACATATTAAAATTTTAAAATAATACAGTAATGATGCATCACAGCTTGTTACCACTGTTTGGAGACTAGAAGCCTGTGTTTATGCCTGCTTTCTTTGGTTAGCACATGCTCTTGGATAATAAGACTTCCCCATGAAGACTTGTGTCAGTGACATATGTCACAGTTCATACAACAGTTTGGCTTTTGAAAGGATAAAGCAGAGAAATCAACCCACTCCAGCCCTTCCCATGGGTGGCCTAGGTCTCCATCTGCTTGCCACCTCTGCAGTGCTTCTCGGGTTGTCCCTCGCTGTGTCCCTTGCTATCTTTGCTACGACTGCACCTCATTTCCCATCCTGTCTTCTACCTTTAGATCTATTCATTCACTCGTTTACTCTAGACTCATAAGCAATTGTTGGATGAGTCAATCACCAGCTACTGGGTGTCTCCCTAGGTAAGAAAGCGAGTGTCGCTGTCAGTAATGTGCAGCTGAGGCTTGGATGTGGAGCCACTTCCTGGAGGTTAATGCTATGGCATGGGTGTACTCACTGCACATGAAAATAAACACAGGCGACAAAACCAATCATAAGAGAACTGAGAGCTGTGGAGAGCTACTTCCTATAGTGGGCATCATTGTAGTGTTGGCTTATGGGATGTCCATCGGGAAGCTGAGGATGGCACAGACATAGGACAGAGCAGAGCTTGGGTGGAGAGTGGTAGCACATAGCACGGGCGAGGGTGGGAGGGGAGGCTGAGCCAATCCGACCAAAGGGGAATCAGAAATGCCAGTCTAAGGGGTACCTGTGCCATTCCACAGTGTGGGACTTATTGATCTCTTGGTGGTTCCTGGGAGAAAATGGTGAGGGAATTTAGAAAATGAAGAGGAGATAAGAGCAGAGAGGACCTAACAACAGCAGGGGCACATATTTATATTCTTGCAAAGTTAGTTTCACATGACACAAGGTTACCTAGCAAGGAATGACTGAAGTTGTCCAGACCAGATGCTTTTCTCATGACTGAGGTAGCTGGACTGTTTTGGGCACCGTAGCCCTGTCCTGCCCTCTCATATATGACCACTTTTCGGCTTCAGTCACTCCCAACACCAAAGGTGACGGGGAATTGCCCAGTATCAGCAAATGTAGTGGCAGAGGCTGTGCCAAGGAAGGGTTCGTGTGGTGAGAGCAGAGTGTAGCAGAGCACAGAGCCGTGAGGGGGTGCGGCCGAGTAGGTACTCTAGCTATGGTTTCAAGAAGGGCCCGGCTTCCTTGAGGCAAACATGCAAAAGGGAACCAAAGTGGACGACAGCAGCAAGAACCAAAGCAGGCAGGCACACTGGAGGCTGCTGTCAGCATGAGGGAGCACGGGGCCCAGGGTGTGCCAAGACTCTCCCACACCCGCCACTGAGTGCAGCGATCGCCCTCCCTGTCAGACTACTTGTTAGAAGCCCATACATCAGAGCTCACATTCCAGCAGAGGATAAACAAACAGTGGCAGCAAAGCCCTGCCGCTTGGGCCTGACTCTTCCTAGGCCCTATTTTGTCCTCGGTTCTTCCCTGACATATTAAAAGTGTAAGGCTTTAAAAACTAGCTTTAAAAATAGAGGACGGGGTGCCAGGGAGATAGCATGGTGCTCTAAGCACCTGCCTGGCAAGCACAAGACCCAAGGTTCAATTCCTGGTACTGCATGCTGTGCCAGCCCTGGAGTCCCCAGAGTACTATGCTGCCCCCAAAATGAGCATGGTGGTGCACACCTATAATCCCAGCGCTGAGGGAGGCTGAAAACAGGAGGATCACTATGAGTCTGAGCTGCATAGTGAGACCTTGCACCAAATACATAAATTGAAAAAGAAAGATTTTTAAACATTTAGAAAATGTAAATTAAAATATAAAAGCTGGCTTTATTTTTTATCTTGAAGAATTTAGGTCGCAGGACGATACGACACTAATAGGTTACATTGCCTATGGGCAATATGTTCAGTTAGTTTAAACTATCGTGTTATTTCTACTGTATGCCTTACTAAATGGTTTGACACTAGTTCCTAATTATTTAACATCTATAAGTTAGTTTTGTCAAAAACAACAATGAACCATATATACATATATATATATATGAAGCCTTACTAGTCACTGTCCTTTGCTGCGACGGAAGTGAACCCTGCCAAGTCGAATGCTAGAAACAAGCCCCCTGGTGACTGTGTTGAGAGGGAGGAGACCTGGAAGGGATGACCAGGCTGCTGGCACTCTGCCCTTGTGGATGGATTCATGCTCTTGTCACTTGTCACAGGAGTAGGTTCTGCCACATGTGACTCCGCAGGAGGGCACCCACCTGAGGCTCAGCCCTCCGACTTGGGCCTGACGACTCTTTCTCCAACACATAAGTGTCTTTTCTTTAGACTCTACTCCATCTCTGGTGATTTGTTACAGAAGCATACGGTGCACCATGACCGCTTTCCTAATCAGAGAACAAATATCCCTAGAAGGAGAGAAGGTTTCCTGTGTTAGTGGGTTGAGCGCAAATCCCTCTGCCAGGTGGGAAGTTGCCCGTAGCCTTACGTCTGGCCGTATTTGCTTGCCTGCCCTGGTGGAGTGAAGCCTCTCTGAGACCTGGGCCAGTAAGCTGTCTGCACTCTGTTCAGAAAGGTCCCTGGAGGGAGGTCAGGAGCCTCAAAGAGAGGAAAAGCTCATCTTGGCTCCTGAGAGACGCATACTCCTAAGTGCTTACTGTTATAAAAATCAAAGAGGTACTTAGGTTTTGTGGGGCACGATACCTGGAGCGCGATACCTGTCGGGAGCCAAAAAAACTGTGCTAAATGCAGTGGCTGGAGGCTGTCTGACACCTGGGCTGGCTACCTACCGGACTTTAAGGGCCTTTAGGCCTAGGAGCTGAGGTGTCAGGTGATGAGCATTCCCTTGTGCTGCGGGCCATGATTCAGGACCTGGGCTGGGCACTGACAGAACATGCTCACACAAAGGCGAGCTTCGCCCTGGTCGGGACCACGCCCTGTGACCCGGCCTGCGCTGTCCTGTGCCAGGTCTCAGCACCCACCCGACAGACTCCTCCTCAGCTGGGCTCTTGAAAGGAGCGCTCAGCTGAAGGCCTGAGGGCTTTGGAGCCAAGGCTGTGCCCACTGCTGAGGCTCTCAGTGTTGAGTGAGGATCCTGGTGTTAACCCTTCGGGAGAAGGAGTTGCAAGCAGTGTGCATCCAGTGAAGTTCACCCTTTTCAGGGCTTAGAGGTTTGTGCCCTTGTTTGTCTCTTGGTACAGTTGTATCCAAGACCTCTGCATCTGGGCACTAACCACTGGGTACACTCCACCACCCCCAGAATTCTCATCGATGCATGTGGTTGTGTAGCTGCTAAGATCTGAGACATAGAACAAGTCCTTACACCCCTGAATATTCCCTCAGGCTCTGTTTTAGTCTACCTTCCTCTCTGGCCCCTCCCTGACAACTACTAATCTGCTCTCTCTCTCTCTCTCTCTCTCTCTCTCTGTCTCTCTGTCTCTCTCTCTCTGTGTTAGGGAAGGGTCTACAGGGTGTTCAGGGTTTCACTACTAGATCAGACTCATAGTGATCCACTTGTTTACAGCCTCCAAAGGGCTGCATGCCACCCTGTCCAATCTCAATTGCTGTCTTAGTACACCCCAGCTGGGCAGGCCCAGGGATTAAACCTCCAGCCCCTATGCACTTTAATCCACTGAGCTATTTGGCCAATCCTTGGCTTTTTTTTTTTTTTTTTTTTTTTTTTAGGTGCCAGGATTGAACTGAGGACCTTGTGCTTGTCAGGCAAGCACTTATTCTACTGAGCTATCTCCACAGTCCCTGGCCTTTTAAATATAACTTTGTATGAACCATACTTTCTTGCTTCTTAAATGACTCATTTATTTTGTTATTTTTAAAAATTAACATGTCAGAAAATGTTAAACTCGACATTTTGAACCTTAATACTGTGAAAATCAGCTCCTCCTTTCTTCCGAGGGTTTATTGTTGCTCTTTGCTCTTTCTGAACTGATTCGGCCATGTCTGCATTCTTCGTTGCATGTGGCCACTACCGTGTTCCCATAGGTGGGTTTACAGAGCAGATGATCAGGCAGAGATTCCCTCGAGTACCTGGCATTTCCTTCAATGCCCAGTCCTTGCCAAGGATTCTGTGTACGAGGCGGGACCCACGCTGGGCCTTCTGCTAGCCGGCTGCCAGCCGGGTCTCAGCTCCCGCTTCCTGCCTCTCCAGATTCCCCCATTCCCCTGTTCCCCCCATGAGATGCAGAGGGGCTGCCCAGGTCTTTCCCAAAGCTTGCGCAGTGCTGGTGGCGAGCGTTCCTTAGCAAGTGCAGTGTCTAGACTCCCAGAAACAGAAACGGGCTGGAGCTAGCGGAGCCCCAGTGCACATCCTACTTTCCAGCTTTTCCTTTTATTTATTTATTTTTTCTTTTTTGGCTGACTCAGGCTGCCTTATGGGTGGGTCTGGGGATCAAACTGCTGACCCCTGGGCCTGGCTGGGATTGTTGGTGCAAGTGTTGATTGATTTTTTTATTATGACCGGCTCAGCCTGCCCTGGGGATGGGGCTGGTGCGGCATGTAGTGCCCGGAATCGAACTGTGGTCCCTGTGGTTGCCTAAGCTTGCCTAAGCAGATGCTTTAGACTGCTGAGTCATCTCACCGGCCCCAGCTTTTCCTTTGAAGCACTTGAGATAGTCTGTTACTTGCTCTAACGGTTACTTAGCGCCTCAGAGACACCTGGATCTACTTGTTTTTGACAGGTGCCCCAAGGAAAAGGTTCATCACACTGAGTGGGCCTTGAGTTGGGTTAAGTAAATACAACCTTAGAGCCGGAACTGAAGCTTGGCAATGAAGCTTGCCTAACATGCATGAGGACCCGGTTCAATTTGCAGCACTGCAAAAGAATAACAACAACAACTGACATATACATGTACAAACTGTTATATCAAAATAACGTCATACCAAAAGAAAAAAAAACTAAACTAATGCAGATTTCCAGCCCTTTATATTTTATTTTCATGGTATATTTATTTTTTATATTTATTGTAAATAAAACTTCACTGTAATAAAAGGACATTTGTACAAGAAAAACAACAATAACAATGTAATATATTCTTTTAACAAATTTGTGTATTTTGTACAGGGTGTCACTGCGCAGGTCTGACTCTTAGTGGTCCTCTTGTTTTCAGCCTCCCCAGCAGTAGGATTACAGGCGTGTGCCACCAGGCTGAGACTCATTCGCCCTAGCTCAGCATGCTTGGGGGCAGGGCCAGAGTGGCATGTGGTGCCAGGGATCCAACTCTGGCCCCTGAGCTTTCCTAAGCAGGTGCATAGTCACTGAGCTGCCTCATGGGTCCTTATAGCACCTTCTTGCAGGTGTGACCTTCCAAAAAGCTACCAGACATACCACTAACAGCTCTAAGGACTGGAGGGGTAGCTCAGTGGCCCAGTGCTTGCCCACCCTCTGCAAGGCTTTGACCCCCAGTATGGAAAGTAATAATGATACTAAAATAGCAGTAATCTATACAGTAAAGCCTCACGTGAGTTCCAATTCCATAGGTTCCGTTTGGTTGTAACCGGCAGCGTGACGCTGAGCTTGGTCAGCTATGTGTTTTTCTTTTGAAGATCAGTGGCTTGTCCAGGCTGAGCACCTCAGCAGCACCCGCCTCTTCTCAGCCCAGGTGAAGCGGGTGCTTGGGTGGGGGCCCTGGCAGGCTGCGGCCGCTTCCTCTCCACCTGAACGGGGGACAATGCGCGGAGGGCGGCTGGGAGGGACCCGGCTGGCATGCACATTTCCCTTTTTAGGAAATGCCCCTGCCCAGCTACACAGAGAAGATGGGAATTCGGGCACAGTGCGCGCCTGCGTCTCTTCAGACCTGGCTTTGAGCAAGACGTTTTTTCTTTTTACCAAAGTAAACAGCCTCTCTGGACTTGGTCAGCACGAGCAAAAGAACCTGGGCGTGCAGCCTTCAGTGACCGGCTCCGTAGCGACTCCCAGGCCGCCGGCTTCCTCTGTGATGTCTGGCTGTTGGCCTTCCAGGCTGTGACAGAGCGGGGAGGGGGTGGGGGTGGAGCACGTTAACAAAACTCCTATTTCCAGGGCTGTTTATACTTCCGACATTGCTATAAGGCTTTGGTTAACTTTAAGAGTTCTAAAAAAGTAGAAGCTGGGCAATTTTTCCCCAGTTTCCTCATTCTTTCAGAATATTCAAGGTCCTCACTCCATCATTTTTACTGAATCAGCTCCTTTTATTTAGTAACTGAAGGTTTATAAAGTGTAGGCTCAGCCTTGTATTCCTTGGGTAAAAGCCGGTTGGACACGACATTGCTGGATTTGATCATTAGCATTTTGTGGAAAAGTTTTGTTGCCACTCGTGTAGTTTTTCTTTTATTTATTTCTCTTCATCATTTACTGAAGTCCTTTTTTGGGGCCGCTTATCATTTCTAAACAAGGAATTGAGGTATTTTACAAATAAATTTTAGTTAAATGTCATCAAGGTTATCTGTGTAAGTTAATTTTATATTTTATTTTCTCAGTTTCTTTTTTCAGAGCACTGTAGCTTTCCTTGTAAAAATCATTTCTTTGATTAGATTAGTTCCTAAGTACTAAGTGTTTCCTGAATCCTTGTGAGTGACGTGGCGCGGCTTTCCTAATTGCTCAGTGAGTTTATTATTGGGATACAGGAACACGAATAATTTCATCTGTTGATTCTGTATCCTGCTACATTACAGTTTGGTTATTAATTTTAGGAGTCTTCTGGTGGAAAATTTTGGTCTCTTCTAGGTCTATATCATCTGAAAATAATGATAATTTAATTTCTTCTTTCCTGTACAAATCCACTTGATCCCTTTCTGTTGCCTGATGGCACAGTCTTTCAAGCACTATGACCAGCAGCGGTGGCAGAGGACATCCTTGTCTTGTTCCTGATTTTAGGGGGAAAGCTGAAAGCTTTGTGTTGACAATAGGTTTATCTTCGATAGGTTTGTCAGATTAAGAGCTGTGCATTATCTGCAGGGTTTTTTTTTTTTTTTTTTTTTAATCATAAATGGATGCTGGATTGTGTGTTTGCTGAGATGATCATGTGACTTTTGTCCTGCTTCTGTTGGTGTGGCTGTTGTCTTTGCTGATTTGCTTATGCGGAGCCATCCTTGCCTCCCTGGGAGGAGACCCATCTGGTCAGGACGTGTGATCGTTCTCATGATTTATTGCACCCTATCAAGAGCATGCTAAGGATTTTCATGTCTGTTCATTAGAGAGACTGACCTCTAGTTCTGGCTTTTGGTTGCATCTTTGTCTGGCTTTGGCATTGGGTGATGCTGCCTTCCAGGAACGACTGCGGGCCTGTTGCTTCCCTTTAAAGTTCAAGTAGTGCTGGCGTTAGGTCTTCCCTAAATTCTTCTTATAGAATCTAGTGGTAAATCCCTTGGAACCTGGCTTTTCTTGGTAGTTTTTTTTTTTCCAAATTTAGGCCAGGGTCTACAGGTTGTACAGGGCTACAGGGTCTCACTGTGCAGATTGGACTCATAGTGACCCTCCTGTTTTCAGCCTCCCAAGCTCTGGAATTATGGGCATGCTCCACCAAGCCCAGCCTCAATCGGTGTCTCAGTCGCCCTTGGGTGTGGGGCCGGCGTGGTATACTTGGGATTCAACTCCGGCCACTGTGCTCTGCCGAAGCAGGCACTTCAGTCGCTAAGCTATCAGATGTTTTGAGAAAAAAATAGTAAACTGCAGAAGGGGGTCATGCTGGATGCCGGGCCCAACCCACAACACAGGCACTTGGAAGGCTGAGGCATGCAGATTACAGAGCCAAGCCCAGGCCTGGCAACCCAGTGAGATTCTGTTAGCAAAACAAAAACAAGGAAACCCAACAAAAGAAATCATGAGGCTGGACAGACGGAAAACCAGAAAGAAGCGCAAACGGGAAGAGGAGAGAAGGAAGGTGGTTAAGCGCATGAGACGGCTCTGCGAGGTTTTCCCCACATCAGAAGGAGCAGAATGAGCCTAGAGTCCTTCAGAGAGGAGCTGGGCACCCTCCCATTTCCTTTCCCTTCCCTGCCAGGGTTTTCTTAACCACAGCCAATTTGGGTTAAACTTCTACTGTTTTTGTGGGTGTGGTGAGAGGAAAGGGCGAGGGCACTTTCTTCTCAGCTGTAGGCCTTTGCTGCAGGCAATATCAGCAGTGTCTTCCACCATGGGGCAGATGCCATCAGACCCCCGGTTCCTGTCCTCACAGGCTTCGTGCTCTGAGCTGCTGAGGCCAAAACCTGGAGGCTCCTCACGGCGAGCCAGTGCTTGGCCACGGAGACGCGCCCCAGCCCTGGCCACCTCCCCGCAAGAGATGAGGTTCAGAGCTGTGATGTGCAGGGGAGGTTTGCTTACTTCTGTCACGGCGGGGACTGTCTTTTTTTGCCTTAGGAAGGTAAAAGGACAAGCTCTTACTTGCCTTTCCAGTGCTGCAGTTTTTACAGTCATGCAATTTATGTATGTTTTCTTTGGGGGGTTCCGTTGCCAGCTTGTTTTAAGTTTGATGCTCTAATCTCTGTGTGATGACATGTCGTGGCTGTAATCCTGAGACATTTTCAGGCCAAGGCAAGAGGCAGGCACTCCTTGATTTACTGTGGGTGGCACGCCGTAGCCCACGGGAAGCCGCTTGAGCTCCTCTATCATTGTAAGGCACGCGGTGAAACCATGGGAGCTTTGAGCGGTGCTCAGATCTGCAAAAAGAGCATTTTCTAGAGAAGTTTTTTTTTTTTTTTAATTCTCTTTCCAAGAAGAGGCTTAAAGAAGTCTTCTGATTTTTTTTTTTTTTTTTTTTTTTTTTTAAAGCCGCTGAAAGCACCTGCTATTTGTCAGCAGCTGTCTCTCCATGCTGAGTCTCATCCACACCCCAGCTTTCTGGGATCCCCAGGATTTTTCTTTGGTGAGTAGAAATTAAATCATGTTGCAGGTCATGAAGAGCAGCACAGGAGCTCCCTTCTGGTTGGACTCCAGGTTCCAGAGACCTGAGCATGTTCTTTTCTTTTTTAGTCCTTTAAACAAAACGGCATAAGCACTCGTAGAATAAATGACTTGTCCCAAAGGAGCACTATGAAAAGTTTTCTGTAGGTTTTAAATAAGGAAATGAGGTGGCCATGGAGATTAAAGCCTAGAAGGAGCCTATGTAACTAGAGTACAGTCCTGAAGAATTGGACCTCAGGACCAGGGATCGCTGTCATGTGAGGAAGATGACATATTTGTTGGTAATAAAGCAATACAAAGAAAACCTTTAGAAACCAACAGAGATGAGTGGTGGCGGAAGGAAATGCAACAGTGCAGGCTGCCCGGAGACCCCTGTGAACTTCACGCCAAGGATGACGTGGACGCAGAGCAGAGCTGAGTTAAGGCGGACAACAAGCTCACTTCTGTGCTGCCGGGCAGCTGACTGCACAGCGCTTCCCCTTGGTGCTTGGGATAGCTGTTTTGTTGACTAGCAGTGGTCATCAGGCTGACAGGGTCCAGACAGATAGTAAGCTATCAGCCATGGTTTTATCTTCTCAGAGACTTAGCTATTTCCTGCAGTCTTATCATTTTAATATTTCCACCAAGACAAATTGAGACTGGGTGTGGTGATGTGTGAGCCTATAATCCCAGCGCTTGGGAGGGTGAAAATAGGATCACTGAGTCTGATCTGTGTAGTGAGATCCTGTAGACCCTGTACTAAATACACACACACACACACACACACACACACACACACACACACAGACACTATATTTCACCAAGGGAGAACATGCATCTAATGCTTCCCAATGTGTCAATGAAATCCAAAGAATGATATGGAAAGCAGCTCAGAGTTGTTCTGAGATGGCCTTATCAACTGTATGTATATATTTTCCCTTTTTGTATTTGGGGCATACAGCTCAGACTCTCAGTGATCCTCCTGTTTTTGGCCTTCCCAGTGCTGGGACTATAGGCATTCGCCCCCGCACCCTGTGTGTTATTCTACTCAGTAGCTAACAAGCAGAGTCATCTTTTATCCAGTCCTCATAGTTACATGGCTGCCAAAGCTCACTCTAATACCGAGATGCAGTTGTTAGGTTTTCCCTTCAGTCCTGCATTTTTGCCAGAAGACACCACCGCAGAAAGCACCTGTAGCCTCTCCTCAGCTTGTTAGTCATTGCCAGCATGTTGCCCTGAGGAATGCAGGGGAAGGAGCTGGGGAACAAAGCTGTGCTGATGCTGGCCAGGTGGAATGTGATCCGGGGTCACACAGGAAGCTGCAGCAAGATGACTGGGACAGGAGCAGGAACTGGCGCATCCTGTCATGAGTCTCGTGTTGACTAAGCGGGTGACGCAGAGACCCTAGGTGCAGGGCTCCGTGCAGAGCACCCCGTGGTGGGTCCTCCTTGCAGCATTGCAACAGAACCTCTCACTGCTGTGGAGACCAATCTGTCAGCTGCCACAGACAGCTCCGGGTGGGTGCTCCCTGAAGCTGCAGGCCTGTGAACAGCGTCTTGTGCTCAAGTTCTTGGCCCTAAATTCCTACCTTGATGTTATTTAACTTATGCTATTGGGTGATGACATAAAAACAAATCAGTTACTTTCTAGGAAATAAATAACTTTAGCATAAAGAAGCAGAAATGGGCTCATGGAGACTGTATGAAGCAAAGAAACCAAATAGCAACTTAAAACTGCTCATTTCACCGCGGCACTGAATGCGTATCATCAGACCTCTGTCCAGATCCACAGGAAGACTCAGGTGCTTTGACAGCATGATGTCAAGTGAAGTGATCAGGTGCACGGCTTACGTTTTGCAGGGCTTCTCTCATGCAAGAAAGCTCAACATACAAAGAAAGTGAAAGATGAAAGAGAAAAGGCATGAAAGGGGAAAATCTTCCTGTGATCCAGCATGCACAGTGTATCTGAAGTGTACTTAGCGTTAGTATAGTTGTCTGATGCGTTCTGCGTGGTTTTTGGCCTGTTCATTTGTCTGTTAATCTGTATGTATGATAATTAACTTTATAAAGCCTGATGCTGGCAAAAAAAGTGGGGATAGAGGAGGAGGGGACAAAGAATTGTGGTGGCTTTCATATGTGCACTTACTCCGCACAATGAGTATGACCACTTTTACTGCAGACATGAGCTACTAAAATTTTTAAAGAATCCATGGGGTGTACAATCTTTAAGAGAGAACCCTACAGTACACTGTGGCCTTTAGTTAATAATATATCAGTGTTAACTCACCAACTGAAACAAATACACCACACTAATGAGACCAGCAACATGTGTGTGGCGAAGGTAAAGCCATATGTCTCTTTGGCTTCTCTGTAAATGTAAAAATACTCTTTAAAAAAATGAAATCTATCTATTATCTACTTATCTCTATCATCTATTATATAGCTAACATATAAAAACTTGTCACAGCTTCAAAACTCCTGAATTAAAAAAAAATTGCTACTTTTTAACATGGAATAATACTCACATGGAAAAATATGCAAATTGTAAATATGCATCTTGAATATTCCCATGTAACAGCCAGCTACGGGGAGAAACAAGACATCACCTCAGAAATCCCCCTCACTGGGCACTGCTAACCCCGCGGCTTCATTTTATTCATTTGGAGGTTGGCAAGCTGGACTCACACGGTAGGCCATCTTTCATCTTTGTCTCCGCTTGACGCACAGGGTGCTTATGGGACTCGTCTGTGTGCATGTATGCGCTGTACACTTACCAGCATGCAGCTTCCCATCGTATGACACAATACGTGATGCCTTGTTCTATACTAATGACACCTGAGTGGCTTCAGACCTTGGTTATTATGGAATAAGTTGCCACAAACACTGTCCTGCATGCCTCTGCTGCCCACGTGCACACACTGCCTGCAGGTGTACCTGTCGGACAGGAGGAGTACACGCATTCTGCCTCAGTCAGTGATGCCAGTTTGTTACAGTTTTACTGGCTCACACTCCCACTGGCAGTGTGTAAGACTCCCGCCAGCACCGGTTCAGTCGGCCACGCTTCCACAGCTGCCATGTGGGTACATGTCTGTTGGTAGCCCGCTGTGGTTATAGTTTGAATTTCTCAGATTCCATGTATTAGCCAGCCATATATATATATATATATATATATATATATATATATATATATATATATATATATATATATATATATATATATATATATATATATATTTAGTGTTATGGCTGGCTCGGCCTGCCCTGGGGGTGGGGCTGGCACAGCATGTGGTGCCGGGGATTGAACTGCTGTTCCTGTGGTTGCCTAACCTTTCCTAAGCAGGTGCTTTAGACCGCTGATCCACCTCACCAGTCCAGCTATCTACTCTTGTATGAATTGTTTATTCAAATCTCTTTGCTTTTTTTTTTCAGTCCTAGGTGTGGTGTGAGGCAAGGGCTCAAGGGCGCAGTGTCATTTTTCCCGTGCAGCCACCGGCCTACCTTCCACCACTGCTGAGGTCATTCTTTCTCCCGTTTCTTCCTCCACAGAGCCACCACTGTCACGCGCACAACTTGTCGCACACTCAAGTATGCTTCTGGATTGCGTGTGTCCCATGGATACTCATTGATCTTTGCTCTAAAATTCTGCACTACTAGATGTCAGGCTCTCTGAGGACGCAGTTTCTCTCCTTCTTTCCCAGTTCATCCTGGTTGTCACTGGTCCTTTGTATCTCCAGGTAAACTTCTGAGTCAGCTCCTCAATACTTGTGTGAAAATGTACAAGACTCGCTCTGCTTCGGAATTGCCAAAACCCCTACATCACCTTGAGGATAACTGACATCTTTCAGCTACATTCTCCCAACTCATGGACTCTTTCTGTGGCATAATTTACTTAGGTCGAAAATTTCTTGGAAGAATGTGTTATAGTTTTCTGTATTTTATAGTTTATATTCATTATAAAAATATAGTTTATAGGTCGTATAGTTTATAGTTTAGATGCTCATAGATTTTAACACAGTCAATATATTCCATAGTTTTCTTTGTAGACTTTTTATATGTTTTGTGGGTATTTGACTTTTTTTTTTCTGAGATATGAACTCACTGTGTTATCTAGGTTGGGCTCGAACTCCTGTAACACTCCTGCTTCAAATAACCAGAACTATAAGTATGAAATACCATGCCCAGCTAGTTATAAATGCTATAAAAATAATATCTTAAAATTTTTCATTTTATTAGTAGTCTAATAGATTTGTTACTATTCTGACTTTGTATGTGGTAAGCTTGCTGTATTTATGTTGAATAATTTATTTGTAGAATCTTCTAGATTTTTAAAATAAACTCAATCGTATGTTCTGCAAATGTTGTCTTATGTTTTCTTTGTACCTTTCTTTCTTTCTTTCTTCCTTTCTTTCTTTCTTTCTTTCTTTCTTTCTTTCTTTCTTTCTTTCTTTCTTTCTTGTCTTTTTGACACAAGGTCTTGCTATGCAGTTCAGGCTGGCCTTGAGCTCACTTTTGTAGCCCAGGCTGGTCTTGAACTCACACCAATCCTCCTGCCTCAGCCTCTCAAGTGCTGGGATTACAGGTGTGCGCCACCACGCCCGGCTTGTACATTTCTTAATCCTTATACATTTTATTCATTTTGCTTGTTTTATTGTACTCTGGAGCCTGCAGCTCAGTTAAAAATTAAGGCATTTGTATTATGTTCAGCTTTAAAGGAAAAGCTTTCAACAATTTACTATTATGTCTACTACAAATGCTTTTTATTAAGTTCTTCAGAAAATAAAGAAATTCCATTTAATTTTCTTTTAAATAGTAATTCCCTCTCCCTACCCCTCTGCAGTGCTAGCGATTAGATCCAGGTCCTCATGCACGCTAGGGCATTGAATCACATGCCTCGCCTTAATTTGCTTTTTCTAAAGCATGAATGAATGTTCATTTGTTTTTTATTTTGTGCGACAAGAGATGGAACTCAGGAGCTTGCTCATGCTAGGCAAGTGCTTCGCCACTGGCCATGTCCTTGCCCCTAAAATTTAAATTTTATCAGTTCTTTTCATTAACCATCTATTTGGATGATTGTATGACTTTTAACTTTTTTATCCTGTTAATATATTTATGTCATGATGATTATATAATGTCCTCATGTAATAAACTCAATTTGATTATTCCATTTATGCACTTTGAAATTTGGTTAGTTTGATTATTTATGAGTATAAAAAGTGGAGAGCCTAATTCCTTAAATTCAAAATTGTTATTTTACAGAGCTGGGTAGATAGCTCAGTGGAATAAGTGCTTGCCTGGCAAACTCAGGGTCTTGAGTTCAATCCCTGGTACTTTATATAGATATAGATATAGATATAGATATTAGATATAGATATATGTATGTATATATATTTATAAAAATTTTTGTGTACTTAAGGATTTATTTGTGGTATATTTAGCAATAAATAACTCAGTAACTACAACAAGAAATATAAGCTTTCCAGGAACTTTTCCAAGATGACTGTAAATCCTTCTGTTTAAAATTAAAGCTAAGCATAAGATTTCTTATAAATGTATGAGTGGCCTGGGTATAGAAGCTTTAGGAAGAAGGATTACTCTTCTTAATTTTGTTAGCATATTAGATTCATATCCCAGAAATAAAGATGAGGACTAAGACAGGCAATGGATAAAACGTAAGTTAAATGTTGGGTTGTGAAAGCTCCTTGAATTCACATACTGGCAAAATGAAACGTGGCTCAATTGTTCATTCAGGTGTTTGACAGGACGGGCCACCCGGAAAATCTAGACGTGGGTCCCCAAATTCATGCCATGTTCTTTAAGCCCATCTTGCCCTAGTAATGAGATTCCCAAATCCTCTTTTCTTCCACATCTTTGAATAGAGATGGAGGACGTGGATGTCTAAACTCAGCAGAAGTAATGCTAGGGCGAGGGTTGTTGGCAGACCAAAGCCGTCCAAGCTGCGAATGTCCTAGATGTGTCTACTGCCACAAGCAGGCCGGGGACAAGTCGCCTGAGTCCAGGCAGATTTCTGACAGGAAAATGAGTCAGGGCTTACTCACTGTTCTTTCCAAAATGTGAGCAGCTGCCCGTTCAGTGTTAGCAGTAGAAAGCCTGGACTTGTACTTGAGACCTGAGGGAGCTCAGAGCTGGAGCAGGATGTGCTTCCTCTAGACTTTCTACTTTCTTTGAGTGGGGGAGTTCTAGGGATCGAACCCTGGTCCCTGCATCTGCCTAAGCAGGTGCCTTAGCCCACTGAGCTATCCGTAGACATTTCAATTAGTTTGCTAATCTTAATATCTATTTACAGCCCACTCATCCTGTTATCTGCTGTTATCCACTCCAGATACTCAATGTTAGCAAAAGCATATAGGGAAAGAAATGCAAGCGTTCCACTGTTGGTTTCTGTAAGTTTGGAAAGGATGTCCATATTTGATTTTCCCTGTGAAGTGGGTTGGCCCAGCTCACAGAGGACACCAGGCTGGATGGCAGAAGAGAAACCTTGCGCCACCTCTGTCCATCTGTGTGCATCTACAGCTCTCATGGAGCCCCAGGACAGCGCCCAGGACAGTGCCCAGGACATCTCCACCTTTGAGCTGCCCGTCCCGCCTTAAGCGCTTCTTTTGCGTCAGCACATTTCATTTATTTCCCTATGTTATGGATGAGGCGATACTTAGGGAGATTGTCATTAGCACAGTTAATAAGGGCAGAGGGAAGGGTTACATCCCAATGTGCCAGTGTCCTCGCTCTTGTTGGCAGCGCTCCACATGGCCCTTCCTTTTCATCATCTGAGAGTTAAAATTCCCTAGACGTGGTTTTCGTATACCTATCAGTAGGTCTTCGGGCAGGGCGTTAAAACTTCTTCCTCTTCTCCTCTTTCTTCTTTTACGTTCTGTGTGTGTGTGTGTGTGTGCGTGCGTGTGTGTGTGTGTGTCTGTGTGTGTGTGTGTGTGTGCGCGCACGCATGTTCCTGGGCACCAAAGCCATGGCCTTGGCCCTGAGTTACAGCCTCAGTGCTTTTGACTTTTTCCAGTTTTTGAGACAGCGCCTGTTGGTCTTTTTGCTTTGCCAGAGGATTCTATGGGGATGGCTACAAGGACAATAAAATAGAGCCTCTGCCCCCCACCCCAGCCCTCTGGGCCCACTCCTCTCGCACCTCCCTTAGTGCTTTCACTCTACGCTCAGCATGGCAACCCCCAATGGTACCCCCACCCTGGGAAGACTGGGTGCTGGGAGCACAGAGCTCAAAGATGTGGTCTTTGTTTTCAGGTAGCTAGTGGACTTGGAGGACAGGGACACTAAGGGTGGACCTGGCCACTGGGGAGCTGTGAGAGAAGGTGGGGATCTCGGCACTGCCTCTGCTCACCGTGGTGCTGGCCACTGAAGCCCCGCCTGGTGCCTGTTCCACATGCTCTACCGCTGAGCTGCTCCCCCACCCCAAGGACTTCTGACTCAATTCCGCCTTATCTTGAGGTGGAACCAGGAATTACCCTGAATAAGGAGCTGTGTATGTGTGTGGACAGGCATGTGCACGCTCGGGTGTTCTACCCAGAAGGAACTAGCAGATAATGAGGAGGAGAGGGGCCTGGCCTGCTCCAGGAACTGCCACTCGGTGTTAGCAGTAGAAAGCCTGGACTCGGGCTTGAGGTCTGAGGGAGCTCACAGCTGGAGCAAGACGTGCTTCCTGTAGATTTTCTACTCTCTTTGAGCCGCAGTTCTGTGACATCAGGCGCATTCTCACTGGTGAGCAGCTGTCCTCACTGTCCTCCGTTGGTTTGGGACCTTTGAGCAGGGTCTCGGTTCTGCCTCCCTCCTGCCAGCACCTACTCCTCACTGTCCTGCTTTCTGCTCCCTGAATTTCTCTGGAAACTTCACACAACACAGGGTGGCACCACGTTTATCTTTGGGTGCCTGGCTTGTTTCACGCGGCACGATGTTTTCGAGGTCCGCTGACGCAGCAGCACGCATCAGGATTTCAGTCTTTCCCAGGGCGCAGCATGGTCCGTGCACGTGCACGTTGCACCGTCTTTATCCAAACACCTGTGGATGGGCCACACGCCATTTCCACCTTTGCATCATGCGAACGATGCTGCTCTGAACACGGACGTCTGGAGGTCTGTTTGAATTCTGTCAGCCACATACGCAAAAGTGGAGTCATGCGGTAATTCTATGATTAACTTTTTAAAGAACTCCTCTACTGGTTTCATGCTGGTTGTGCCATTTTATATTCCCACCAGCAGCACAGGAGATTTTAGAGGTATCACTTTGCCCTGGGGGTTTCTAACTTCTTCTCCCCAGACTCAGTCTCTGCTCACTTTTTAAAAAATATTTATTTATTTATTTATTTATTTATTTATTTATTTATTTATTTATCTTTTCTTTTTTCTTGTTTCAGAACTTTTGTTTGCTTATTTATTTATTTTTGTGGCCAGCTCAGCCTGCCCTGAGGGCAGGGCTGGCGCAGTATATGGTGCCGGGGATTGAACCGCGGTCCGTGCAGCCACCTAAGTTTTCCTAAGCAGGCGCTTTAGACCACTGAGCCATCCTGCCAGACCCCAGTCTCTGCTCACTTTGCCATCAAATGCATCGGCCTCTCTGTGCCTACTGATGCTATGCAGTGTACCTCTGGGTCATCTGCTTTGGTTTTTCAGCATGAGTAACTTCGGTGTCTAGGATTCGCCGTATCTGAAGGGGCAGCGTGAGGGCCCTGCTCGCCCTCAGTGTCCAGCGCACCACACCATGCCATGTCCCTCTCCTTACATTGCTACACTGTCCCTTCCTCTTCTCACCTTGTTGAGGTCCTCATGTTTTGAATTACTGATAAAATAATCTATTCATTCTTACATCCATGCATTCAACACTTATTGAGTAGGGACCAGGAATATAGCTCAGTGGCACAGTGCCTGCCCAGCCACTGCGAGATCCTGAGTTCCATTCCCAGTAAACCCCAAACAAATATCTATTACACATGAAGTGGTAACGAACGAGGGGCATGAGCTTAGGAGAAGAGAACAGAAACAGGAAGCAGAGCTGCGGGCAGTGGCAAGTCTGAGAGAAGATGAGAATTAGTAACCGGGCAACGACCCATGGCGGCTAGGGAGAGTGGGTCTGAGGCTCTGGGCTGGGGCCGGGCTCTTAGGTGATGTCAGAAGACGGAAGAGAAAGAAAGGTTATTAAAGAAAAAAGTTCTTACATCCATGTTCCCTAAGCCTGACGCTGGTGGAGTCCATGAGAGTTACCAGCGTCGAATGTGTTAATTCCTTTAAAAAATGTTTATTTTTCTATCTAAAGCATTCAGCGTATCTTCCATTGGCTCATCAAATGGTTATTTTGATAAGAAATTTAACCCCATTTAATTCTTTGGTGGGAACTGATAATTTTAGGTGTCCGAGAATGAATTCAAAGTGGAATGACAGAAACTCAGACTTGAGAAAAGATCACCTTGCTGACCACAACTTAGAAAGCAGGAAACCCACACCACAGGGCTACTCAACCGCCTAAGTTCTACAGCTTACAACTTCACGTAGCAAAGTCGGTGAAGAGCTTCGTCTTCCGACTCCTTCCTATTTCCTGCAAGGCCAAATCTCCACCAGAAAGAGCAAACCAGAGACAAAAGCTGTGATCTAAAGCCACTCGTAGTCAGCAGAACTGGTGTTTGAGCGAAATCCCCGAAGGCTTCCCCTAGATGGACAGCCTGTGATTATCTCATCTGTGGGACAGATTTAGTGAGCAGCCTCGCCCTCGTTGGCGACCACCAATTCACTGCACGCAGTGAAGAAATCAACGGAGGTGAGGTTTGGAGTGCAAAAGAAAACTCGGGTTGGTAAGGCCTGCGGCTTTACAGCCTTCACCCATTCACAATTTCTCCTATTATAAAACATGGCTTATCAAATTTACCGGGTATAATCAGGTCAAACCTGGTAGTTACAGTCTCCTACCATTCCCGAGAAAGCACACGGGGATCTGTGGTGCGTGCTGGTGTCCTTGTCACAGAATTTTGATCTCCTATAAATCCCTTCCTCCATTATATTTAAAGGTCTTGGGCCAGCAAGATAGCTCAGCAGACTAAGTGCTTGCTTTGGCAAGTGCAGGGACCAAGGGTTGATCTCCAGTCCCGCATGCCACACTGTCCTTGCCCCTGGGGCACAGGGCACGCTGAGCTGCTGATTGACTGAGTCGGGTGTGGTGGCGCACACCTGTAATCCCAGCCCTGGGGGAGCTGAAAGCAGGAGGATCGCTAGGAGTCCAAGTTGCGCAGTGAGACCCTGTACCAAATACATAAAATGAAAAAACTAAAAAAACATAAAGGCCTTAAGAATACGAAGGCTGTGTTTCTATTTATGAAGAAGTGATGAGTTCCTCAGAATTGGGCCCCCAGTAAATGTGCTCAGAATTCACAGTGTTTAGTCTGGGCTTTTTTCTCAAAACTCAGGTGAAGTCTGCAGAATAATTTGTAGTGTGGAGTAAAGAAGCCTGGTAGACAGCAATTTGCTATGAAAGACAGTGTTTTAGAGCCTCTGCTTAAGGGCAAAAGCAAAGCAAAACCATCCCCCTCCCCTTCTCCTCTGCCCTCCCCTTCCGTGCCCACCCCCACTTCCCACAGACTCCTTGGCAGAAACCGAATGATCCTGTGAACCCACTTCCGCTCTGAACGCAGTAATCCAGGGATGCTTCTGGTTCTCTGGGCTTGAGCAGTTGTTGGGGAGATGGGTGCAAGCCTGGCTGCTAATTAGTATGCAAATATTTAATTTCAGGCTTCTAAGTACTCTCATTAGTCCACATGGCTCTTACTTGTAGTCTTTCGAACTTGTAAAAACATGTAATTTTTCACTCATCAACACCAAGACATTTTTGGTACGGAATCAAGTCAGTACTCCCTGATAGCTGAATTTCTTTTTTCTGAAGTAATTTGTCTTCTTTACATTGGTTTTGGGGACTCGATCCCATGCTGAGGGTGGGAAGCAGGAGGTGTTCAGAGCAGACAGGGCGGTTTTGGCCAGCAAAACCGAGTGATTCATTTGGAAAACCAGTGACAAAAAATGGATTGCTATTCCTCAGACAGTTATGCAAATGAAACACAAATCAGTTTGACATCTCTTCAAATCCTGTGAAAACGATAGGAATTGATGAAGCTTTTTTTCTTTCAGAACATCTTGTTCAAGATTCAGATTCTTTCCTTTCTGGGCAGCTTAATTGCTCAAGCTAATTATTGTTGTATCACAGATTTGGCAGCTTTACAAAAATCCTAAACGTGTACATGCAAGTTCAGAAGCTGTGTTTCAATGGCCCAGAGTTAGGCATTTCAGACAATGCCAACCTGACACTTGTTTTTTTTTCTTAACCTATGAGTAGCTTATAATTTATAGTTTCAATAGAATTTGCTTAACAAATGTAGACCTGATTAGTTGCCTGCCCTGCAAAACCCACACCTGTAAACCCTGGATGTCATCAGCCAAATGGAAAGCTTCTCTGAGCCCCAGGAGACTGCATTTGCCGGTGGGCGTGCCCCCCGCACTTGATATAAGTACTGTTCACAGTACTTTCGATATCCAGTGCTCATGAAGAGTGAAGAGTCACAAGTCATAGCAGTATGAGAAATCCGACTTAGAGACAGCTCAGCTAGCGTGCCCACGAGCTAAAAAGCTGACATAGCCCTTGCATGGATGGAGAAGGTTGGCAAGCGGCTCTAAGAAAAGGAGGTCTGACTCAGCAGAATAATAATAAATGAGAAGAGGTGGGCACCAGATGGAGGAGGGTAGAATAATGGTCCGAGTGGTACAGGAGGGCAAATCTGGAGAGGAAGGGGAGCTCTGAAGACATTGTGTGAAAGTTTTCACTGTTGAAGGAAAAATACCATCTGTCGTAAGCCTGTGCTAACATGGTCTAAACAGGTGGGTGAAGTCTTGGAGGTCCTCCACAGGGCGGATGGAAGCACATCTATGCTTCTTTTCCAAGATCTATCTGGAGCCAATATGTATTTTCACTATAAAAGTAGTGATAAGAGGGTAACAAGCATCGTGACTAAAGCAGACGCATTATTTATTGGGAATCACAGAGGCAGGAGCCAGGTCATGCTGATGTCACTGGCAAGCGGCAAACTTGACGGGCCCTGCCCTGGGGGGGTTGCTGTTGCTCATCAAGGTGGATGGTGGGAGCATAACACTAGTTCTGTTGCCCTTGGCAGTGGAGAGCGAGGCTGCTGTCCCTAGCGAGCGGGACTGCATTTCAGCCTAGCTCGTGAACCCTAACGAGGCCAGAGAATTTCTGGTGAAGCAAGATGCACATGTTTCATTTACTGCTATACCGAACTTTTTTCCAAGGAGCAGGCAAAAAGACATACAATGATCCATGAGCCTCTGAAACATGGTAGAATGGTCTCTCAATTCCTTGTTTTCCTAGTATGATTAGAAACCCTTTCTCCTCCATCTAAAAAAAAAACTCACCAAGAAAAAAAACCCTTTTGTACCCTCAGGATTGAAATGGTAATTAGAGACGAGGGTAGAATACTGAGCTGACATGTTTATCGGCACTTCAAACAAATTTCAATACTGTGAAATTATCACGGGGTTGTTATTTCTCAAACTTCAAGGTGGTTGAAGATGATTATAAGACAAGTTCTGCTGCTTAGGGATTCGCTGACATCTGATGCCCTTTTCCAAATGAATACAAGGGTGACCGAGCTAAGTTAATAAAGGATTGGAGAACGGCATGGCCCTGAGCAGTATGGTTCTTCCCAGCATTTTCCCACACTCTTGCGCCTGAGCCACTATCTGGCCCCCGACACAGCCCACCTCCTCTGCCGCCGTTATGAATCCGACCTGAATCACTCCATTCTTCTCCAAGGGAATGCACCTTGGAGGAGAGCAGTGAGTGATAGCAGTGAATCATAAGCCCTTTGCTTCTCTAGTCTCTAGTGGCCTTGACAAAATGCCAAATGCAGAGGGAAGGGACAAGAACCACAGGGGAAAGGGAGTTCTTTAGGGCTTTGTTCAATACGTTACCCTCTGAGCTGTAAAAGGCTTAAATCAACAGCTTCCGACGTTGCTAGTTACGCCAATAACCCACTGCGATTATGGAATCCTGGACTATGTAAACAACTACTTTCTCTTAGTATGAGAAGAAATTTTTTGTACCAACAATGACTAGAAAAATTATCATGTCTATATCCTGTGCTCTATGTAACTACTATGAGGACAACAATATGCATTATAACAATTATTGGGAATGTACTACTAATGTGTTTTTGAAAATGTCACATTATTATTTCTTATTAAAAGAAAAAAATAAAGCAAATATATTTAAAAAATTATCCTGACTGTTGTCACATAAATGTAGTAGCTGCCAATGATCAGATTAAAAACATGGGCCTTCGCCATACGTCCGGCTTCCAAGCAGCCAGCCTACACGGTGAGGCAGTCTTTCTGGGAATGTCTAGCAGCTAAGGCAAGATGGTTTTCATTTTTGGGTTGAAATACGCAAGCTTAATTTAGCTAAAGCACATTAAACAACTAACTGCAAAGGTTAACGTTTGGTAATGAAGTGTTCAATCGTTTTTGGAATTCTCACTAGATCTGTAGGTAACAGAGAAAGTTTTTCAGCTATTCTCAAAGGAAGCCCGTGAAATAACAGCACTAAAATAGCTGAATGTCATGGGCAGGGCTGTAAGAAACAACTGGAATTCGGGCCAAGGGAGCCTGGACCTTTGCAAGGTGAGTCTCGGCCTGCACCAAGTGAGAAAATGTGAAAAATGCTGCAGCTCAGGTAAGAGAAACTGACCAGGTTTCCTTCTGTTATAAACCTGAACATCATTTGTTCTATGAGTATAGAAATGAACTTAATCGTGTAGATTTTATGGAGATCCTCACTCAGGGGATTACATTTTTGCCTTGAGACAGGATCTTGTTATGTAGTTCACACTGCCCTTCAGTCCTCCCTGCAGCCCAGGATGCCTTGATCCCTTCAGGGGATTACATTTTTGCCTTGAGACAGGATCTTGTTATGTAGTTCACACTGCCCTTCAGTCCTCCCTGCAGCCCAGGATGCCTTGATCCCTTGGCAATCCTCCTGCCTCAGCCTCCCAAGTGCTGGCATTACGGGTGTGCCCCACCATGTGGTAGAATTTAATCTTAGTTTCAGCAGTGTTTATCTTTTTATTGGTTAAAAAAATACCCATACACTGGCTATGTCTACATGAGACAAAATATTATTAATATAATAATAAATAATATATTAATTATTGGGACTGACAAGATGGTTCAGTGGTCTAAAGTGCCTGCTTAGGAAAGCTTAGGCAATAGCAGGGACCTCAGTTCAATCCCCGGCATCACATGCTGTGCCAGCTCCAGCCCCCCAGGACAAGGGTGAGCTAGCCGTAATACTATATATATATATATATATATATATATATATATATGTATATATACATATATATATATATATATATATATATATATATATATATATATATATAACTTCATGTATTATTAACACAGAAAAAAATCTAAAGAATTGAATTTAGATCCTACTGAGATTATTAAGATTTTTAAAAATGAGGCCAAATCTGGAAATTTTGAAAAGAACTAAACCTGAAATTAAAATTTGAGATTACTAAGTATACTGTGTGTGCACATGGGTAGGGAGACGGGGAGACAGAGAAACACATTCACTATTGTTTTCCTGCCATTAAAAAAGTCATAAAAAGCCTCATAAAGATTTTTAGGTTTATGACATTTTTCTACCAGTAATAATCGCAGACAAGAATGGGAGAAGCATTTTACCACTCCCTGATGAATCAGGCAGTGACACACAGCAGCCTTAACTTTTGAAGAATTTCCACAGCAGGAAGAGTGACTGGGGTTGCTTTCCCTTACCTTCATGATTGAATTCCAGGGTTTAGCTCCCTCCCTCAGGCAGGTAAGGGACCTGCTTCCTGGCTCAGTGGGCAGGACAGTGCCTCCTCCTGCTTGAGAGCTTCATGGAAGCATTCCACATCCTGTCTCAGAAGCATCAAGCTTATGGCTGGTGGGCTCTTCTCTTGACCCAGAGAGAATCACAAGGCAGAGATTCAAAAGACGATTGAACAAAAGCATTTTATTGTAGAGGGAAAGCAGAAAGCAGCGTTTATTATCAGGCAAAAGCAAAGGGCTACCAGCTTGTTAGTCAGGGAGGCTGCCCAAAAAGGGCTGGCCAAAGCACTTTTTTTCTTTTTGTCTAGGGATTTTATGCACAGAAATGACCACTTCTCAGCCAAGCTGAGATGAACCTATGGAAAATGCTTATGTGGAAGTGGGCCTCCGGGAGCCCAGGGTATGCAGTGTGGTAGTGGTAGGGAGTATGCCCTTAAGCAGCATTAATTGTGACTTTAAACAGAGCAAAGACATCCTTTAGATGGGTGTGAGTATCTTATTTCTGGGCAGGAAAATCCTGCCAATCTAATGAAGGCTTTGCTCACAGAGCCTCCAGTGTCCTGGCCGTGGTCACCTACATGTCCTTCCCGTATCCTTCTGACTCCCTCTGGCTCAGCCTCTTCCCTGGCTGCTGGACCTGTCTGTGGACCTCCCTTCTGGGGACACTTGATCCTCCTCCTCCCCTTATTATAGGCAACTAAGGTAGAAATTAATGTGAAGTCAGAGAGGGTCTAGGCTCTACAGGAAGCCAGGGGGAAACACAGTGACCAGAACTGTGGCTGGAGTGTCATCTGCAGAAGGCCAGGCCTCAAGCTAGAGATGCAGTGGCCAGGCCTGCAGGCCTCTCTAACACATATACAGCGACTTGGAATTATTCTGTAATTAGCACCACCTGGTCTAGTCAGTCCAGAGGGCAGCTGTGGCCCAGGTGGGTGACCACAGTGTCTGACCTATTCCTTCCCAAAACGCCTTGGCTCTTCCCATGTATCCTTGCTCATGAGTCAGTTCCCCATTAGATGAATATTAGGGAGCCAGTTGTACTTGTAACCCTATAGGTTGGTTGTAGTTTGACCCACATTGTGACTTTGCTTTATAAATTACCTGTAACGAAGGACCTGGGGACAACCCACTCGGGATCCCTCCTGTCTCTCCAGAACTCTCCATAAACCTTTCCTACTCTTACTCCCTGTTCATTTAAATTCTTTCTTCAATTTGGGGGATGCAGACTCTACCCATCAGACATCAGGCACCCAGGAGCATCACTCTCCCGCATCACCGTCACGGGCCGGCCTTTCACCAGGAAATCCTGCTCCCTCTCGGTGGTTACTGAGGGCGAGGGAAATGTCACTCAGACCTTAGCAAATGGGTCCTAAGCCCACCCAGGCCCGCTTCGTTCTCCTCAGTCTCTCGTTGTTCCCGTTTCAACAGGCAAACAGATTTCAGGTTGCTAAAGACTCAGAAATGTTGGCTAGGCTACGACTGATGGGGAAACTTATATTCCAGATCATTTTTCCGTAAACCGAGAGTGAAAAGTCGGTTTCTAATTGGATATGAGATGAAAGTAAAATACACAGTTACATCTAGGGAGATCCTTGAATACTACTTCAAGTCAGAGGTGTAGGTCAACAAATGTATGTTTTTGAAATACAGGATTTTCTGAGAACTTGTTTCTGACGTTCTTGGAAAATCTGACCACAGGGCCCCATTTTAATTTGCCAATCCACTGAAGAAGCAAGTCAGAACGCGTCCATGGGGCTGTTTTCCTTCATGCAGCCAGCATACACAGCTTGCAGCTCGGGCTGTAACGAGGAAAGGGCGTGGGGCAGCTGCTCTGGGGACTCATTAGACACCGCACCCCTCGGCCCCGAGGTGCGAAGAAGATGCAGCATCTGCACTGCATGTCCGGGACATGACAGATCATCCTGTTTTTCTGAATCTCCCTTTTCTTAACTCGTGCCAGGGAATAAGCAAAAACAACGTAAAGACAGAGATCTGCGGTTTGGTAAAGTGAGCAGCACCTGTATTAACAATATTATGAATTTTATCTTGATTTTTGTAAATTCCAGGAGGTTAATTTATATACTTTTCTCAAAAATTTAGGAGCGGAATACATATTCTATGTGGAAGCACCAAGTTCTCTGCAACTTAAAGAGTTTCAATTGGAGGGGCTGGGGAGATAGCTCTGTGTTACAAATGCCTGACTGCCAAGTGCAAGGTCGTAAGTTTGAACCCTGGTCCCACCAAAAAAAAAAAAAAAAAAAAAAAAAAAAAAGTTTCAGTTGGGATTTTCTAGATCATGGATTCTTAAAAATTTTTGGAAGAGATTTGTGAATATCGTTGTGTAATGCAGTCACTGATTTAGGAAGTGACGAGCGTGAGGTGTGACCAAAATATACAGTGAATGTTTAAAAGAATTAGCGAAGCACACTGCCACTAACTACTGCGGACAATACCGCCCCTTGCTGGGAACATGCTCACCCCCTCTTCCTGCCACTTTCTGAAGCTTTGAGGCTTCTCCTTCCTGAGCGCCTTCATCATCCACCAGGTCTGGCACCATGAGCCTTCCGGCTCTTTCCCAAAGTCAAAATGAACAGGAAGGGTAGCAATTTTGGATCTATACAGGAAATCAAACCATGGCAGTGCAACTCTAACTCAGGAGTGTTCCAGGGCTTTAGGTGCTGGACTCAGTGTAGCAGTGGTCTTTGGGTTCTTTCCAGCCTGAACAAAAATTAGACAAGATATGCATGACAGGTAGTGAGGTTTTACATGTATTAAAGGTATAAAGAGAAAAAGAACACTGCAGAGTTACAGGCTGACTAAAGAATGGGCTGAGGAGAGGAAGGAAGGAGCGTACCACGCATGGCGAAGGCTGACCACGGTGAGAGTGCAGGTGGCCGCCACCTCTGTGCCTCCCATTACTGGGGCCAAGCAATCTAGACCCTGCCTGGGTTCTCTGAGGACTTAGGAGAGCACTCTGGTTGGCTCCACATGCAGGGCATCAGGAAGTGTTGTGCCTCTTGGTCCTGGTACTTTAGGACCGGAAGATCTCTGTCCACTTTCCCAGCGCATTTGCCATGCCTTGATCTCCTGCCTCAGCAGGATTTCTACGACCGCTTCAGAAGGTGGGGGAGAAGGGCCGGCCAGATAATTCAGCAGACTAAAGCGCAGCTTAGGCAGAGCCCAGAGGCCGGGGTTTGATTCCTGGAGTGCTGTGCTGGCCCCACCTTGTGGGGAGCACTGAGACTGCAACTGAGACTGGGCTTGGTGGTGTGCCTGTAATCCCCGTGCTTGGGAGGCTGAAAACAAGGGGATTATTATGAATCCCATCTATGTAGCGAGACCCTGTAGACCCTATTACTACATACATTTTTTTTTTAAAGGGGAGATAAGTGTGTACAAAGCGGGGAGATTAATGGCACTATGCTTTTTGCTGTAATTTGAAAAATGTACAATCGTTGGATTTTTAGATCACACTGTATATATTCATAAAGATTTACCTCCTAGGGCTGGGGAGCTAGCTCAGGAGAATAAGTGCTTGCCTGGCAAGCTCAAGGTCCTGAGTTCAATCCCCAGTACCACCAAAAAAAAAAAAAAAAGAAAAAGAAAAAGGAAAAGAAAAAGAAAACCTTCCTAGCTGTCTTCTCACAAATTCTTGTTTAGTTTTACAACCTCTAGGATACTATCACCCTCATTTTACAGCTGAGACTGAGGCGCAAAGATACTGTTTACTACCAAGATAAAATGTGGTGTCAGAACTAGAACATAGAAAATTCGGCCCTAAATCATTGCATTGATTGTGTTTGAGTTCTGTATTTCTGCCTGAAGTCACTTCTTCTGGCTGTTTCTAAGCCAGTGTTAGGAGAGGGTCATACAGTGCGGACACTTCTGATGGCCGTTCACGCAGAAGGCTGCAAACACTGCCCGGGCAATGACGGAGCTGCACGCGCCTGCGACCCGGGTGGCACTGAGCGGCCTTTCGCACATCTCCCCCCAGGTGAGTTCTCCTTTCAACCCCATGCCGAAAGCAAGGGGCAATTGTGGGCTAAAGATGCTCTCGGTTCTGCAACAGGCCATTTTCACCGCAAGCATTCCACCTGGGACCCACTCGGCCGCAGCTGGCCACGTCTCCTGAGCCACAACCAATGTCCCTACGCTACTTTTCTCCCCAGATTTGACTAAGAAACGCGAAAGGGGCTTAGGTTTTAAGGTAGATACGGTCCAAACGACAGGTCAGCTCAACTAAGCATGCAGAGCTGTTCGGGCAAATCCCGATGACGTCCGCAGCTCTGGCAACTAGAAGCTCCCAGCTGCGCCGCTTCCGGCCTGGCTGGTGGGCCGCGCATGCGCCGCGCGGCGCGGGAGAAAGGAGAGTGGCGACGAGGGCGGGAGGGTGCTGTGTTCTCAGGCGCCCAGACCGGGAAGCGGGAAGAGGAGAGGCCTGAAAACAAAGCGCAGGGCAGCCGCGATCGGAAGCGCGTCCCCGCCGGGATCGGTCTGTCCTTCCGAAGCACAGTCCCACCCCTGGCGGCGCGCGCAGCCCCGCGGCGCTCGAGCGGTGGGCGGGCCAGAGCCGCGCGCGACCGTCTGGCGCACCAATCCCACCTCGCAGCCCCTCCGGCCCCACCTCCACACCCTGGGGGTCTCCGCGGCTTTCGGGCGTGGGCAGGCCGAGCTGCGCGCGCGCCTCGCTTGACCAATCGCATCTCTCTCTGCCGCACCCGTGACTGAGGCCCCGCCCCCGAGGCCCGGGTTGGTGTACGTCTTGGGCGGCGCGCGCTTTTTAAGCATTCTAGCGGAGGCGCTAGTTTCCGGGCCTGGAAAAAGTTGTGCGGTAGGTGGGCTTTGGTGGCCTGTTGGGGAATTTGTGGCGCTTCCTTTCCGTAGTCGGGAAGACTCGGCCCCATCTCAGCCTAGGGGGCTCTGCCGGGCTCTGGGCTTTGAGCAGGGGCGGGAAAGCAGGAGAAGTTGGCGCCTTTGTCCAAGGAGGCAAAGCAACTCAGGCTCCTTTTCGGTGTCGGCCTGGTGTCTCAAGGAAAACAGCCAGACAAGGCGAGAGGCTTCGCACGCCGCGGCCCCGGGTCGCGCCCTCGTTAGGGTCCAGGCTGCTGCACTGCCGGGCCGGTGAGAGCGGTTTCGGGCACGGCTCTGGAGCCGTAGTGTCCAGATGAATCCCAGACTAACGTGGTTCTTCTTCCCCTGGCCCTCCGTGATTCCCTCAGATTTTGGTATAGGAGGATGTGTAAGAAAAAGCAAGGATGGATTACAACTAACTAATCAGGACTTGCTGGCTTACGACGTGTGGCACAATGAAAAGTTATTTGATGAACACTGAAGACTGGATGGATGTACGGCTAATTTGATTTGCATTTTGTATAATTACTTTTTCTTTTTTTTAGAAGTAAAGCTAGATTTCATTTCCAAGATGGAAAGCCCATCGGACCCGGCTGTGATTTTCCCCAGCACTCCACAGCCCTCTGCGAATCCACCATCGCCCTATACAAGCAGCTCTCGGAAAGCGGTAGGACAGCCTTGGTGTTTCCCGCGGATCCATTCAGGCCGTCCAGGCTTTGTGGTGGAGGTGGTTTGCAGTCTAGTAAAGAGAGTTGACTAGCAAGAGGTACAACACCTCTCTATCCCCACCCGCCCCCTCCCCAGGAGACTGTCACCTTTAGTCCATCACTTCTCTTTAGCTTTAGCCGGCTTATTGGAATAATCTATAACGAGGAAGGTTGGTTCTGGGTAATATCCACAGCGCATCTTTGTGGCAGTCTGGTCTGAAGCACTTGGAGTAGTGTCACTGACAGGCTAGTTGCTAAGCAAATGCCCTTGATTACTGGGATAAGTACCTCAGCACTATTTGGAAAGGTGCTGACTTGGCTAAGAAAATAAAGCTATTATTGGAGTATCTGGAAACTAAAGATGTTTCATGAGGCTTAGATATATGGAGACAGCCATCTAGTGGTGCCTGCTGTGGAAATGGCAGGGCTTCTTTCTAGTGGATTTATTTACATCAGCAGTGTTCTTCTTGACTAATGTTTTGTGTCCTTTTCAGCCCATGAGTGCAACACTTAAAGAAAGATTAAGGAAAACAAGGCTTTCATTTCGTTCCCCTTGTAGTGTAGTAAAACGTCTTAAAATAGAGAATGAAGAAAATGATCAGACTTTTTCAGAGAAGCCAGTGTCTTCAACAGAAGAAAACTGTGGAGAGTTTCAAGAAAGTTTTAAACACATAGATAGTGAATCTGAAGAACAGACATACTTGAAAAGTACTTGCAAGGATATCAGTGCGTGTGAATCTAAGTCCTTTGGTACTGTGCTACACAGTGTTCTCCAAAAGGATTTTGTGCATGAAAATCTTAAACAAAGATTAAAGGAAGAAAAAGCAAATTTGGTGAAGCAGGTGCAAGAGAGGGAAGATGTCCTTCGGAGGCTAACCCTAGTCAAAATGTATAGATCAAAGGTGAGAAAAACTGAAAAATCATTGCGTATTTTAAAATTTTTATAGTAGTTGGAAGGATGTAATTTCAAAGGCAAGAGATTCTTCTAGCTTTCTAAAGCAGTAAGACAAATACCCTAAAATCTGGTTTCCAGTTTTAACTGAAACGTAAGTCCTCGATTTAGATACTTGATTAAAAGAGACCTGTCAGAGTCAGATAAAGCTTTTTACAGTACACAGTTGAAACTTTTCTTGTTTCTAGTTTATAGCACTATTAGAATATCAGTTGTTAGATGGAAATACAAATTGAGCAGAAGTGACAGCTGACAGGCTGGGGGTTTAGCTCAGAGGCACAGTGTGTGCCTTGCAAACCTGAGGTCCTCAGTTCAATTCCTGGTACAAAAAAAAGTGTCACCTGACAATAAAAGTGGACCACAGACTACACAGTAAAGAGTATCTTTCACAATCCTGTACTCACTTTCAAATAATTAAAATATCTTAGGTATTTTGTTTGAGAAAACAATAAATACATTTTAGGTTTCAACCAAATAGGTTAAATTAAATAGAACTTGGCAATGTGGGTGGGATAACTTCTGTTTCCTGGATAATACATGCCTATGTAACTGTTCATTCTTCCCCAGCAATGTAGAATAAAGGAAGATGGAATGTTTTGTTCGCCTGAGGTTTTAGAATTTTTCAAACATAATTTATTAATGAGATTGAATGTCATATTTCTGATTTCACTACTGTCATGTTTTAGTTTTAGGTTCACAGCAAAACAATGGCAGGTACAATGTAGTGTCAGGTTTTAAAAGCACAACTGTATGAAAAGTGGAAACCTGCATCACTGTTTCTTTACCTGGTTTTGCTGTACTTAGTGATTTGAATTTTCTTTTGAGAGTTAGTTTGTCCTAGAGTTGGATTAAACAGAGTAGCAGCAGAACTCAGGTCGGGGGACATTTGTAGCCTGTCTGCTTTTCCGCACATAGCAGGTCCATTGGTTCCCAGGAATGTTAACTTCAGACCTACACAAACTGAGCTGAGAGCTGTGACCCAGCCGCCTGACTCTCTTGTTACTGACCTGCATTTTGCTTTGTTTCAGAATGACCTGTCCCAGTTACAGCTGCTGATACAGAAGTGGAGACGCTGTAGCCAGCTGCTGCTTTATGAGCTGCAGTCAGCTGTGTCTGCGGAGAACAAGAGACTAAGCCTCACTGAACTGATAGACTGCTATGGGCTAGACGACAGACTGCTGCGCTACAGCAGAGGTGAGGAAGAGTTTACGGATGCTTAGTTCCTAATGCTTATTCTTTATTTTTCTCCTTTGTCACATTTTTTTCAGCAATAGGGGATCAAAGCTAGGCCCTCAACATGCACTCTACCACTGGGCCATACTCTGGTTCCTCTCCAGCAAATCTTTGAGAATGGCAATTTAATGAAAAGATACTTAGACATCTTAAAGGGAAGATGCTGGCCGTTACGGCCGTGGTGGTGAACCTGTGGTACGTGTGCCCCAGCAGGCTGCTGGTATCATTTGCCACCGGTGCACTAGGATTCAGAGTAATGTGTCTCAACCACCAATTTAGGGCCCTCTGAGACATGAATTAAGTCCTAAAATGAAATACAGTATTTTGAGTAGATTTGCCAAAGAAAATACAACATGAAAGAGAAGTTAAAAAGTGGATCTAGTGGCATTTACCTTTATGGAAGTCCTCTATTTGGTGTTGGTCTGAAAGTTCCCGCCGCAGTTTGTGAACCATGTTTCCACTCATTTACTGTCTTTTGTCGTCTGCTGATCTCACATAATTAAACATGTCCCAAATCACATTTTTTTCTGCCTTTGTATTTTTTCGTATTCCTTGTTTATTGAAACAACTGTTTTGTAGGAAATGACCTCATTGTGTACATCCCGATGTCCGGGCATACATGGTCCTCGCCATTCATTCTCTTTCCCCTTCATCTGTCAAATGAACTAGAAGTGTCAGTGCTCACAGTTGGTTTCCTCAGCCAGGAACCAGGCTGCTGTCACATTATGTAATCATAACTGTCATCTTCGTTGTATTTGGAGATATGACTGAGTCCCTGAGAATTCAGAATTGACCTGGGGAAAGAAGGGCTGTTCTGTTTGTGGGTGGAGCTGTGAAATGCAAACTTGGAGGCAGCAGAGTGAGCCTCCTCCCTTCATGAAGGCCTGTGTGCTTTCTGAGGGAGGCAGAGATGGAGAGCATGTTTGGTGGATCAGCAGTTTTATAACAGCTGTTTCGAGGGATGTGCCTTAGTTCTAGCCTAGTCCCTTCTATTGATGTAACAAAGCCTTGATTTTTGGTATGGCAGGGGACCCCAATGCCATGGCCTGTGTCCATTGGCCACACAAATTCTGGTTTCTAGACAATGCCCTTGTCATTGGCATTTGTGAACCTAGGCTTCCTATGTGGACAGCCCAGGTGCTGGGCTATTCTGGTGCCTACCAGCCAGCCTCTGTCACTGCTGCTCAGCCAGGGGTCAAAGTTGTAGCAGGGGTGTTGCCCCAGTGGTGGCGTTGCCATTCTGTAGACCAGCACAGGATGCCTGTTTAGATTTCAGAGTCTGCGGCTGCCTCTACTGACAGACATGTCCTTTGAGGTGACTCCTCTGTGTCCACTTGTGGAACTCTAATTCTGGGAGAGCTGGACTTGTGGGGCTTCCAGGCCTTGGCACCTGGATCCACCTGAGAATTCCAACAACGCAGCAGGTACAAGGGTCATGGAAGAAGAACGAGGCCTAATGGGGCTGTTCAGATGTGGGGATGCCCACAGGTTGCCATCTTCAATGAAGTCTGTTGAATTTTACTTCCACTTATGGTGTGCATTAAAAATTACCAAATACCACATTTTTATTTATAATAATATTAACCTTTAACAGTATGCCAAGTTTAAGAGTATCATTCAAGTATTAATTACACCCCCAGGTTTAAGGATGAGAAAATTTAAGATAAGTATTTATTTTAAAATTTAAGTGGTTATTTCAAACTAAAGAGGCAGAGCCAGCCTTTGAGTCCAGGCAGCTCAGCAACAGAGCTTGTGTTCTTTATTCTATGTATAAGGCCACACTATGTGTATACTCAGTTCCCACTCGTTGATAATGGATAAGGTCTTTAAGGACTAAAAATGTGAACATAGTTGCTGTTCAGTAGAAGCTTAGAGGAATCTTCCATGAACAGTAATGATGAGGGTTGAGGTACAAGACCCATATGTCCTGGTACCTGCCCCCTCCCCAAGCCAGAAGGCCCTCCCTGCTGAAAAGGTTCCTAAGCACAAGGGGCAGAGGCTTCTGGTAACCTACTTCATTCATCCCTCATAGCTGAGGCAGCCAAGCAAAGAACATTGTGAAGAGTCCACTGGAGTTGAGAACAAAAACACATGTTTGGCTTGGTAAGTGCTGGGAATCTACAGAATGCCATCCAGTGAAAAGGACAGCATTGGCTGTTAGCAAGCGAAGTGTCCAGTAGGCACCTTAGGTGATAGGGCACTTGTATTCCAGTGTGGGAGGTGAAGGTCAAGTCTAGGGTATCCACGATTGACGGGGAACGCTTAGCAGTCCCAAGTTAAAAGTGTTTACTCGTTCATGTGTGCCTGTGGCCTGTCTCCCTGCTCCCCATAGTTCCTGTCCCAGACAATGCTAAAGGTTCCCTAGATACAGGAAATGTTACTAGTGGACACTTCCTTGCTGAATTAGCCAAACTGGCCATTTTGAGGATTCATTTCTAGTCCTAAGGAGAGGAAGTCATCAAAAGGCTGTTGGTCTTGCCATTACCAGTCCTGATTACTGAGCATGGTCAGTGAAACCTTCTTCCTAAATGGAAGAAACTGGATGTGGTGGTGTCGGTCCACCTTTACACTCACTTTGTGAACTGTGAACTGCAAGGGATGGCCACGCCCCCAATGTTAGCTCCTTAGGCTGTAGCAGTCCTCCAGCTGTGAGTCCTAGGTAGTCTTCTGCCAGTTTTCTCGCTGTGTCGTTATCCCTATCTACATGAGCAGAGCAATAAGCTGCTTTGAGGAAATAAGGCACCTCTTTTTCTACACTGTACTAGGTAGGGCACAAAATTGAGCTTTCTCATAGTAAGAAAGGTTTTCAGTGCCATAAATTACAAATAATTTAAGTCTTAGAAAAGAATTTACCTTCTCATTGATGGAACAAAGGTTCATCTTTGAAATCCTGGTGATTTTAAATGAATAAAATAAATCTTGAGCCAGGTGATGTGTGTGGTACATTCCTGTAATCCCAGCACACACTGGGAGGCTGGTCAGGAGGATCATAAGTTCGAGCTCAGCCTGAGCAACTAAGTTCACATGGTGAGATCCTGTCTCAAAATGAAAAGGGCCTAGGAAGGACATGGTCAATCTCTGGTATTGCAAATGAATGGAAAACTGTTTTCAGAAAGGGGTTTGAACCTCAGGCCTTGCTCACATTAAGCAAATGCTCTGCCACTGAGTCTGGCATTGCATATTTTTTTTCTGTTTTAAAATCTGTTCTTGAATGAAAATAGCCCTTCAACACATTTATTGATGCAGGACAAAAATTTACTGACTACAAGGCTAAAATTAAATAATTTACTGTTAAAAACAGACAACTAAGAGAGGCTCTGTTTAATTTCACAATAGGAAAGAAAGAAAAAACGTTTTACTCAAATGAAATGATTTTTTAAATAATTGGTTTGGCCTTGGGATTTTTGCCAGTGTTTTACAATTTAACAAGAGCAGGGAATGTTCTCATCCTTAATCTTTCAACTTCAGCTTGAAGTACTGAAATCTGTTCAGCTTGTTCTTTTGAAATATTTGTCAACTTCTGTTGCTGCATCATATTTTTGTATCGTTCTTTGGCAATCTTTTCGCAAGTCAGCATTGACCCTATTCCAGAAGCGCAGAGGAAGGAATTAGTTGGATTATTAGTAACACTTTTAAATATAAAAACAGCCCCCAGAATCGACAGTGTGGAAAAATGCTCTTGGCTTAAAACTAGTGTGCAGATTTCAGGAACTCCGGTTATTTTTTTGGCAGCACCGCGGCTCAAACTCACGACCTTGCACTTGCCAGGCAGGCACGTGTGATTTTTAAAGAAGCTTAAGAGTCAGTTAAGAAGGCTCACCTATGGCACTGCAGATGTCCTGTCTCTCTGACACAGCCACCAGCTCTTCTCGGAGGGTGCAGCTCAGAGTGTAATTTGCCATGTCTTTTTGATTGCTGAACTTTCCCAACTTTTTGAGTAGTTTTTTGCAGTTACTCACATTCTTTTTATGGGTCTGAAAATGTTACACCCATGAAATCCCACAAAAATATTTTTAAAAAAAACATAATTCATAAAGGCATATTCTTGCATTTGACCTACATGACCATCACAAAAGGCAGCATCTTGTCTCTAATGTCTGTCTACAGCGGACACTCAGATTATTTGTTTTAAGATAAAACAGTATGTTAATATGCTTTAGAAAACAATTTTCCTTTTTTTCACGTCAGATGGGTGGTGTGCCCAGGTCATGACACCCATTCATCACACTCATGAACCGAAGGATCAAAATTTTCTATATTAAAAATTGGGGAATAGTTTTAAAAGCTTGAGATGGCTTTGTTTCCATCTTACATAGGTCTTGTAATAAAAGCTACATATTTGTCGTTCAGTTATGATAAGACAAAGGCAATTCAAGGGGAGCCTATCATAAATCGTGTTACATAAAGCATAACGATATAAAATAGGAAATCCTTTTCTAATCTCATATGTCCTCAGAAAGTTAATTCAAATATTTTTAAAAGTACTGTCGTCTACCCCACTGGTTCTGGTTGCCTCTGATTACCTTAGGAGTATCAGTAAACGATCAGAACTCTTCTAAGTTCTTTCCAAGTTTGTGACTGAGGCATGTGTTTGCTTAAATGACTCCCAGTAGTTGGAATTACAATGACTACTGTCTTCTGGGACTCACCTTGTCTAAGACGTTAATAGTTTGTTCCATTATTGCAATCTGAACAGCAATCAGAGACTCATAGTTTGGCTCATTGAGGTACTTGAAGAGAAAAAAAAAATGGAAGAGTATTTCTCTACTTCAATAGGTAACGTTTTAAAGATTGTTTTAGTTTTTTAAAAATTACTGGTTTTTGTAGCATATGTCTATGTTAAAACTGGTTTGATTTTCATGCATGCTTATTTGGGCCAGCCATCAATACATTCATTTGTATAATGTTACAGATGTTTAGGCTGTTATCTCATTTATTTAACTCATTATTTATTGTTACTAGGTGTCATGCTTGAGACCTAGAGTTGCAGCATTCTAGTTAAAGATAATGAGGAATCCATAAAGATAGGTAACCTGACCTAGCCTTCAAGAAGAAGAGCACACAGATATAATTAGCTGCCAGAAGAAATGTAAAGTGTTGGCACACTCAAAAGTGGTTTGTTATGGGGTAGGATTTTTCCTAGCTTGGAAAATCAACAAAGGATTTCTGTAGGAGAGCAGGTGGACCTGAATGAGCAGATAAACCTGGGAGAGCAGGTAGACCTGAGATGGACAAAAAATGAAGGGAAGGAGGGAGGGAGGGAGGAAGGAAGGAAGGGAGGGAGGGGAGGAGGGGGGAAGAAGAAAAAAAGTGGAAGGAAAAGAGCCAAGAGGGGGAGGAGGAGGGGAATGTTGAACAAGAGGAAACGTGGCAGATGAATTGGAGTCTGGAAAGTTGAAATGAAAGACAAGGTCCATGTCAGGGTTTCATAATTCATTTGATAGTTAAGTATGAGTCAAAAATGTTTGAGCAGGCTAGTTATGTTATTCAAGTGAAGTGGAAATTTAAAGAGCAGCATACAAATCAAAAAGTAGACTGAATAAAATTTAAACTTTAGAAAAAGACTTAAAAGGGATAGAGGGAATATTTAGAAATTAACTTTTTTTTTTCTTTTCCGAGACAGGGGGTCTCTATGCAATTCCAGCTGGTCTCAAACTCACACCAATCCTCCTTCCTCAGCCTCCCAAGTGCTGGGATTACAAGTGTGCGCCACTATGTCTGGCACTAGAAATTAGCTTTTTATTTTAAAGAGAATAAAACATCATTAAAATGATAAAGAATTTCAAGACATGATAGGAAATCAACAATGGTTTTTATATTGCATATTGGTATCTTCAAATAATTGTTTAGATTATCAGATACATGCATGTAAAAATTAAGCGTTAACTTCATTATAAACCAACAGAAATTAGTAGTACAATTAGTATGTGTGTGTGTATATATATATATGTGTGTGTGTGTATGTATGTGTGTGTGTATATATATAATTTTATATAATTTTTCCCTTCCTTTGAAAGGGAAACTGCTGGGAGAAGAGAAGAGAAAGTAGAAGTTAACTCTAAACTGGGTGTGGTGGGGCCTGCCGTCCTCAGCTGGGGCTTGACTATAGTGAGGGGCAGAGCTTAGGTGGGAATGGAATTGGACCAGAATGCAAAGAATTGAGATTTGAGTTTTAGAATTGATCCCTGATGTCAGAAGGACAGAGAAGATGGCCAAAGAGGAGGGCATGGACAGAAGCACTGCTAAGGCAGAATTTACAGAAAGGCCATATTGAACACTCAGAAGCAAGAAAGTTGAGGTAAAACGGCCTGACATGTTGGAAAAAAAAATGTAAAAAAAAGGATGATAAAGGTCAGCGGAATAAGCCAGACGTGCTGCACATCCATAACCCCAGCACTTGGGAGGCTGAGGCAGAGGATTGCTGCAAGTTCGAGACCAGCTTGGGCTACAAAGTTAGTTTAAGGCCAGCCTGAACTGCATAATGAAACCCTGTTAAAAAAAACAAAACAAAACAAAAAAAACAGAAAAGAATGAGTAAAGAGGTGAGTTAGTTAAGAACAAATCCCTCCGTGAACTGTAAGATCAAACTGTGCTACCAAAGGAGTCCTACAGGTGTGCAGGTAGCACATGTAAAGGCCTGGAAGGGAAAGAATTCATAGAGCTGTGAAGGAACACTTCAGACTATGCCTGATGCCGTGCAAGCTTCATACTAACTCCCGGCTAAGTGAACGAATGAAGTTAAAGCTGGGCGGGGCAGGGAGGACTTGCCTTCTGACGATCTCTTGAGAAAAACAGCATCTGAATATCCCAGGCCTTCTGGTTGAGGTCTTCCATTTCCATCTCCATCTTCTTGTGTTCCCACTCGATCTGGTAGATGCCCTTGTGCACATCTTTGCTCTCCATCATACTCGCAACTTTCTTTTGTCCTTGAGTCTTAAAAAGGTACAACAGGTACGGCTATAATAAGACTGCATGCAGCCTCAGAGGCTACTTGAAGCAGAAGCTGTCTCAGAAATCGCTGGGATTGCAGAGATGGTCCAAGTTATTGGGCAGCAAATATTAAAAAACTTAACTCCAGGACTGACTTTCCCCCTGGCTAATCTACCAACCGTTTGCGTTTGAAGACCTACTTGTTGCCCCCCAATGAGACACTGTGCATGGCGGGTCATGGTTAATGCTGGTCATCCAACTCCTTTGCTCTTAACCAATAGCTCAAAAACTTAAAGTGCAAACATTTCTCTACAACATTTTCTCTTCACTGGGAAAATATATTGCCCCGTGAGGGCACAATATACCTTACTGGGGATGTTTTTCATGGATACAGCTGGAAGGCATCTGGTGTGTGGAGGCCAGGGGTGCTGCTAACCAGCTGCAAAACAAAGACCCCTCCCGAAACACCCTTCGGGTTCAGATGCTAAGAGTGACAGGTTCAGATACACTGTCTTAGAGTCTAATCTTTCTGCCTTCCCTTCACTCAGCTTGTAGAGTGTGGCTTCAGTCATTGCCCTTATTCCCTCTTTCATAGTATTCAGCCACCAGTGACTGAGCTCCTTCCCCCGCCCTCCCCCAGGACCACTCTTGCCCTGTGGCTGATGCAGAGCACAGGTCTGTCCTCCCTTGAATGGCTCCTTTTCCCGCTTCCCTCCCATTTCCTCCCAGACTATCTCCTCACCTGTTCTCTGCCAGGCTTTTCAGAGCTGCATTTTGCGTGCAGGCTCAGATTCTCTTAGCTCTACTTCTCGATGATCTTAACCCCACAGCTTAAATGTTCTATGTCTACATCTGTGTACAGTAGCTCATGTGATCCATACAGAGTACTTCTCGGCCCTGAGCTGTCTCCTCTGCATTTCATTTGGCTCCTTATGTAAGCATCTTGGGTTAGCAAAGAGAGGCCATTGCTTGGCCGATGCTTAGCAGCACCCCTGGCCTCCACATACGAGATGCCTTCCAGTTGTATCAAGCGAAATGTTTCTAAGCATAGCGTGAAGTATATTGTCCCCTGAAGGGACAACGTATTTCCCCAGTTACTAAAAAAGCTTTGACTACCTGCCCTGAGTCAAAGCTACAATTTCCTAATTTTTTCCCCGTGTCACTTGATGCTTTCTACTCAGTCATTTAATTCAAAACTTTAGGAGCTATTTTTTAATTTCCCTCCTTATCCTTCATACATAACCCACCGAGTGACTATTGCTTCCCTTATGGCATGAAAAATCCAAATGAACTCCAAAATCACGAGAGCACTGAGGTTGCAGGGAACTAAGTATCCTGGACTCTAAGAAGATACGGACCAACCAAGAAGCAGAACCCAACACTGGCTGATTGGTAGAAGAACATGGGGAGAAGCTGCGCCTGGCACCAGTTCAGAGGCTATCGAGAATTCAGACAAAATATTTTTTAAAATACATTGGTCAGGCCAAATGTGAGCTAGCCTGAGTGCAGATTCCAAGGGAGCCAGAGACAAGTGTCCTCTCTCCTCACAGGTCCCTCTCTACTCTGCATGTTCCATCCACCAGAAAGACAGCAGCAGTGTAGGGAACTGCAGAGGCCACTTGGAGACGAAGGCCTGAGAGGTGCAGGAATAGCATTCTGGGAAAGGCATGACCCTTTCCCAGCTAGATCCTTTTGCCGTATAGTGACAAGATGTTAGCCCCTGGTAGACATTCCTGAGCCAGAATGTGAATCATTCTGTCCAGAGGAAGAGGTTAAACTGAATGAAAACAAAACCTTTTTCCCCAAAAGAAGTACAGAGAGGGAAAAATATCCGAAACCATCAAACCAGAATTCTAGATTTATAAACATTATCCTTCAAGGATGAAAGGCACATCAGATGGTATGCACCTGCACTGCACCTGCGACTCCAGCTGCCAGAGAGGTAGAGGCAGGAGGATCACAAATGGGGACAGCAGGGACCGCAACATAAGGCTTCATCTCAATAATATTCAATAAATTTAAAAATGAAGGACTAGGTAAGACTTTCTGAGATAAATTGAGGGTGTCCATTGCTGGTAGACCTGCTCTATAAGAAATGCTAAAATCTTTCAAGGTGAGAGGAAAAGATAGATAATAACTCAAAGCTCTAAGAAGAAATGAAAACTGTAAAGAATGCAAAAGAGTGGGTCTGAGTCACACACCTTCAGCTGCAGGGAGGCTGAGCTGAGGCAGGGGGACTGCACACTTGGAGACAGCCTGGCTGCTTAGGCGCTGTCTCAAAATTTTAAAAGAGAAGGGAGGATGAGGATGTAGTTCAGTGGCAGATCATTTGCCTAGCTTGAGTTTGATCCTCCAGCACCACACACACACACACACACACACACACACACACTAGTAACTATGTAAGTGAATATTAAAAGCCAAAATTACTGTATTTTATAACTCTTCTAGAAGATTTAAAAGAAAAATGCATAAAACAATAACTATAAATCTGCTAATAAGGACATAAAGTGAAAAGATGTAACAATGGCGTGACAGGAGAGGAGCAGGGGCACACCACTGAGTCCAAGCGCACTAATTCAGGTTTGTTCACAATAGTAAGGCTTGAACATCATTGTGACCCCCAGAGCAATCAATAAGAAATTAACAAAATCACAGAGAAAGAGGGATCTAAGCAGTATACACTGTAAGCACAAGATACACAAGAGCAAAAGTAAGAATGAGGTTGAGGAGCCCAAAAACACGGAACAAAGAAAGCATCAGTGTCCAAGCTTAGTTTCTCACCAGTGATTTCCTTACATGTAATAGATTAAGCTCTGATCACAACAGAATGAAGCTAGGAGCTAGTACCAACAGGAAGAACGGGAAGATTCCCAGTCGTAGAAATTAAATGCACAGGCCAAAGACAGATTAGAAAAAGTTTGCAATGAACAAAAATGAAAACACAGATACCCAAGATGAGATGCACCAGAGAAGAGCTCAGAGGGGAAATTCTTATCAATTACTCTTCTCTCATTGCTGGGACAAATACCTGACACCCGAAATGAAGGAAGGAAAGGTGTACTTAGCTCACAGTTACTGGAGGCTTCAGTCCATACTCCGGGAGCTCCAAGGCAAAGCGGCACATGGCAGAGAGCAGCAGTTCATGGTGGAGAACAGCAACAGAGGCAGCCAACAAACAGAGCAACAGAGAGAGGGTCTGTTTCTCTGTCTCTCATTATATGTTCAGGCTCTCTGCCTGCGGATATCCGCCTCAGAGCACACCCATAATCCCAGTGGTACTAAAACACATAATCCCAGTGGGTCATGAATTAGTCTCAAACTCTAGAAGTCCCTACTCCATGACTGCATAAGGCTTTGGGGGACAACCAGACATAAACTGTAACAAGTAAATGCATTAAAAAGAAGACAGACCTCAGCTGGGCATGGTGGTGCATGCCTGTAATCCCAGCACTTGGGAGGCTGAGGCAGGAGGATCAGTGTGAGTTCAAGACCAGCCTGAAGTGCATAGCAAGACCCTGCCTCAAAAAGACAAAAAAGAGCTGGCCAGATAGCTCAGCAGTCTAAAGCGCCTGCTTAAGTAACTGTTGGGACCACAGTTCGATCCCTGGCACCACATGCTGTGTCAGCCCCACCCCTAGGGCAGGCTGAGCTGGCCATAACATAAATAAAGTTTAAGGTGATTCATACTTATTAAAAAAAAAAAAAAAGACCTTGCATCAGTAATCTAGCTTTATACCTGTGGCACTGAGAAGGACGCATGACACCCATAGACAGGAGAAAGGTAGATTAAGATCAGAACAGAGACTAGTGAAATGCAAGATAGACAGTAGTAGAATCCATGAAATAAAAAACTGGTGGTCCTTGTAAACAAAAAGTCGAGAGCTGGAGAGGTGCGATCAGCTGCTGAGACAAGTGAGTCTAAATTCCTTGCCATAGACGTAAGAGAAACACGCACTTCACAAGCACTACGTTCTGTTGTCTTTTTCCTCTAAAGAAAGCATAATTACCCGAATTACAGAATTCAGGTCTTCAATGATGGTCCTATTAATGAGAATTGCATCAGGGTACTGCAGAATTTGCTGGAAATTCTCCAGTTCTACTTGTCCTTGTTTGAGAAGAATTTGTATCGTCAAATTCAACTGGTATTTTGCTTTTTCTTCCTGTAATCTAAATTGAAAAAGATTTCAAAGCAAGTCATTGTAATACATCTGTATGTTAAATTTTGCCTATTATCTGAGAATGTGAAATTCAAGTTGGCCTAAGGAAGATGCAGGAGCCATTAGTGAAAAGAGTGTTTCCCTGAGGGAGAGTGTTCTGAGGCCTCCCAATATTTCAGTATTCCTTCCTACTGACCTGGAATTATAATTGGATCATTCAAAGAACAGCATGGATAGAAATACATTCATAAGGTTTCACTTAGATTAAGAAAATATTAGCTGGGCATGGTGGTGCACGCCTGTAATCTCAGCACTTGGGAGGCTGAGGCAGGAGGATTGGTGCGAGTTTGACACCAGCCTGAACTGAACAACAAGACCCTGTCTCAAAAAGACCAAAAAAAAAAAAAAAAAAAAAAAAAAAAAAAAAAAAAAAAAAAAAAAAAAAAAAAAAAAAAAAAAGAAAGAAAGAAAGAAAATATTGTTGGGCTGGCCAAATAGCTCAGCAGATTAAAGGAACTGCAAGCAGGCTCAGGGTCCAGGATTCAATCCCCCAGCCTATGGTGCTGGCCCTGCCCCTGGGATGTGCTAAGACAGCAATTCAGACTGGGGGTAGAGGCGGGCACCTATAATCCCGCCTTTTGGGAGGATGTAAACAGGTGGATCTCACTAGAAGTCCAATCTAGTAGTGAGATCCTGGGCATCCTGTAGACCCTTCTCTAAAATACAAAAATAAATAAATAAGAAAATTTTGTTTTGGGGCCGGATAGCTCAGTAGAATAAAGGCCTGCCTGGCAAGCGCAGGGTCCTGAGTTCAATGCCCAGTGCTGCAATAAAAATAAAAAAAAATAAAAAATAAAAATTGTTTAGTTTTGACTGTAATAAAAATGAGGAAAACAGAGATGTTGCCAAATATAAAGACAATGAAAGTTCTGACCTAGTGTATTGCTATCTGAAACTGTATTAATATTTCATTTGTATGCTAGTTGTCATATCTGTTTCTGGATAATTCATAGTCCTGTCTATAGTCCAGACTGGAGAATGAGGGACAGTAGTGAAATGGAAAGACTGAAGTGTCTATCCATGTGGCTACACCTTGGGCCTTCTGGGAGCAAGGAGGGGCGCGCAGCCCTGAAGAGACCCACGTGGCCAGCAGGTGTCTGCATGGAAACTGCCTGATGCCTGGCCAACTGTCCATGCAGCTTAAGCAGCTTGATCCTCAGAGCACCTTCTGTAGGGACAGGTCCTTTGTATTTTCAGGTGGAGGTGGCAGTTTTAAGCAAAACTGAGTTTGTTCTAAAACTTATTTCTTTGTAATGAGAGCAACAGGACATGTGGTAAGCTCCAGCTGAAACAAGCGTTATGCGACAAAAGGTTCTTTTCAGAATGGCCGATTCCAACCCAGTGCTGGACGGAGCCAGCTATGTGCCTGGGAGGACCGGCCTGCCTCAGCCGGACAAGGAAACCCAAGGCAGCTTCCACCTACAGGATGAGTTCGCGGAACACCTTCTCGATCTCCTGCTGCACTGTCTCGTCGTCCTCAACTCTCTTCCGGAGGAAAGCTGTCATCTCCACTAAGCCGGTCGCCTTCTGCTTCACCTGAAAAGGCAACCGGGAGCATCTCAGGACACGAGGAACTTCAGCTTTGGAGAACAGACGTCTTTCACTTTTTGTGCTGCAAAACCTTCCCAAGAGCATCTTTCTAAGATTCATTTAAAATTTAAATCCCTGCCACTGTGTAATAGAAAGTGTGTAAAATTTTCACGCACATTCGTTCCATGAAAAATGTGAAGAGCACCAGTGGCTTCTTGCTGAGAGTCTACTATGCATGCGACCAAAACTTTTCATAGCCTTTTTGGAAATGATTTTAAAACCTTTTTTCTTTGTACTTACTGATTTGTTTGGGACAGGATCTTGCTATGCAGCTCAGACTTGCAGTGATCTTCTTGAGCCAGCCTTCCCAGCACTGGGATTACAGGCATGGGCCACAAGGGCCGGTTTACCATGCGGTACTGGGGATTGAATCCAGGTCTTTGAGCTTCCCAGGCAGGCGCTTAGACCGCCAAGCTATCTTCCTAGACCTTATTTGGAAATTTGTTCCCATCAACTTGGATAAAATTATAAAGTCATAGATAGTGAGCAAAACAATGTGCTGGACTGATGCTTGCAGCACCGAGATTAGGGAACCTGGGAAGGGAGCAGCAAGCAGAGATCCTTCTCCAGTGTGTTAGCCATTGCTGCACGATTCTTCTATTTTAGTGAAACTACAAGGCTCTTTTTTCATTATTATTAATTATTAATTATTATTATTATTGCATTTAGGGAAGTGTCTACAGGGTGTTTAGGGTCTCACTACTAGATCAGACTTGCAGTGATCTGCCTGTTTACAATCTCCCAAGAGCTGGGATTACAGGCATGTGCCACCACACCCAGGCTCAATTGTCATCTCAGCCCACCCCAGGGGCATGGCTGGCATGGTAGACCCTGGGGATTGAACCCTAGGCCCCTGCGCCTGCTTGGGAGCACTTTAATCCGCTGAGCTATTTGGCCAGCCCCAAGGTTGGTTCTGATGAGCCAAGTATAATTTTAATCCATGAAGCATGAGATCATGTGTAGGAGTTGTCTCAGTTGCAAGAGGAATGGAGTACAAACACTAAATAAATTTTAATATTGCAGTACTCCACTATGAAAGTGACACGAAATGGATATAATTTCACTTATCTGTTATCGAGCGTGTATATCCAGAAGGTTTCGTGTCAACCTAGGAGCCATGCAAGTGTCAGCGAGGCACTCTGCTCCTCCCCTCACAGCAGCATGTCTCTGAAATCTGCGTATCTTTTCCTTTTAGCTCACACCACTTAAGACTGACCACACTGATTTCAAGGGCACCTCCCGTCTTGATGGCTCTCTCTTGGGCGCTATGGGCGTACGGGCACATGCCTGCGCTCTAGTAGCACCAAAGTCAGTGTTTTATTTTGCTAGTTCATGATTGACATTACTACCTTAGCACAGTGACCTAAATAGTTATGATGCATTTGCTGATGTAACTATGTGTTTGATATTAGTACACAAAAATAAAATAAAAAATTAAAAAAATAACATGATATACTTTGTATTCATTTTCCACTTTTGCTCGTCTAGTTATGCAGAAATGATCCCAGACCGACGGGTCCAAGCCTTCTGGCATGTTGCTAATATTGTCTAACTCTTCCATGGCTTTCATTAACTGGGCAAAGGTGTCTTTATTCAACTTGGCAGCTCCTGGATGCTCTCCAAAAGGCACAATACTGGCCATATCTGACTGTGTTTTCGGTTTCTGCATTCTGGAATTATCAAGAGATAAATACCATTAACATTTCAGATTCTTAGAAACATCTGTTAAGTAAGAAGTAAGAAGACCCTTCCTGTAGGCACGGCGTGCTGCTTGGCAACTCCCTTTGGCACCTCAAGGCTGGTAGGTGGATAACTCCAAGGAGAGAAATGCCACTTTGTCCTTGTTCCGCACGTTCTGGTCCCTAGCTGGGAGCCTTGGCCAGACAGCTGTTGCCAGCACTGGCTGCTTTACTTGGCCCGGTCTGCACATCCTCTGCTGGTAACCTTTGTGCGGTAGGATATGCCTAGGTGCATTTGGGGTTGGAGATTTGTTTCTTTTTATCTACATTAAAAGACTGGCTCTGTTTCCCTAAGCTGCAGCTGGGGAGGACGAAAGGGCACTCAGCGTGGAGGTGCGGCTAGCATCGCTGCCCTGGGCCCACTGCAGGCTCCGGCTCTGATGGACAGTGGTGTTAGGGTTCACAGCTAACTCTGTTTGACAACAAAGCCATGCCTTCCTCACTGCTACCTCCCAGTGTGAAGTCCAAATTTTTTCTTCACGAGTAAAAGCTATGCCTTTGGGTTCTTACACCCTACTCCTTTAAAAACAAGGAAACCAAGACCTGAGGCAGAGGCCTAAATCGTTAGGCTGCTTGGAACTCATCAGAGGTTGGCAAGAGTTTTATCCAGGATGCATATTAGCCCAATCCTTTGTGATGAACCATAATTTGTAGATTACATTTGATTGAAAGTCTAAATTTACATTAGAAATCAGCTCAAAATAATTCTAATACTACTTATAGTAAGAAAACATCAGAATATACTTTTAGAAGTCGTGATGGTTATCATTTTCAGGCATTTCTGTGGGCAGTTTTCCAATTGCCTTGCGCACAGTCAGCCAAGACACTCTAAGGAAAATCAACTCATGTTCAAGTCAGTTTGGGAAGCTCTGCTACCTCTGTTCCTTATGCTTGGTGACCCAAAGGCCAAAAACAAGAGCCAAGAGGCTTGGCCTAGAGTAACTGCCTCAGTGACTTTTCTCATTGCTGGTACAGGGTACCCAACAGGCCAAGTTAAGTAGCAAAGGCTTATTTGGCTCACAGTTTGGGGAGGTTTCAGCCCATAATCAGCTGGCTCCAGGGCTGGGTGACAGGGCAGAAATCAGATCACGGTGCTCACAAGGCAGCAAATGCAATGAGACAGAAGAGACTCTTCCTGTCCCTTAGGGTGTGTGCAGGTGACCTGCCCTAGGGCGGGTGTAGTGTTCACACCCTGAATCCCAGGCAGGGCTCTGTTGACCCAATCAGTGGACTGACTTACTAATCACACACCCTGATGCCAGCACCACATACTCCAGATTCAGCACCTCTGAAAAAGCCCTATGACCATGTGAGACTTCTAGTAGAACATTAGACACAAACCATAACAATAACACTATTTAACTTTTTTTTTTTTAAGCCAGTATTTCCCCCAAATTACTGTGTCTTAGAAATGCATTACATATAAAGCTAACTCGTGGCACAAGGGACTCATACTTGCTAGAACACATTTTGGGAAAAATTCTCTGCATTTGTGTGCCATCTGGGTGCCATCTGTGTGCCATCTGTGACTTAAGAGCTACTGCCAGGTAAATAGAAATGGCAACAGCACTACACTGGACACTTAAACATTTTTAAGTAATAGATGCTTAAACTTTTTTTTTTTTTTTTTTTTTTTTTTTTGTCTTTTTGAGACAGGGTCTCACTGTGCAGTTCAGGTTGGCTTTGAGCTCACTTTTGTAGCCCAGGCTGGTCTCAAACTTGCACCGATCTTCCTGCCTCAGCCTCCCGAGTGCTGGGATTACAGGTGTGCGCCACCACGCCTGGCTTAAACATTTTTAAGTAATGACATAATTACATTTCATACCCTATCTCAAGACATAGACATAAAATACTGAATTATGATCAAGACAAACTTCCCCTAAAAGATGTCCCATGTCAACTTCTTCTAATTGGGAGGAAAGTGAACTTTATTTTTCATTTAAAGACTTTTTCATTAGGAACATAATAGCAAAGTCAAAACAAACCTTGGTCGACGTTTAAAAAGTTTATAGAGTGTATCCACTTGTTGATTTGGAATTTCGGAAAATTCTTTTTTGAAGCTTCGATCCAGAACCTATGGACAAACACATCAATGGCAGGATTGTGACTCTGCTCAGAAACAGTACTCTTCATTACAGGGATTTGTACCACTTTAATTTAAAAAAAATCCCAAAAACTTGATTCATTAAGTTGTTAGGAGGGTGACCACTCATGGTGTAAAGACTTCTTAAAGCTCTGTGTGTGTGTGTGCGCGTGTGCGCACGTGCACGCACATGCGCGCGTTTCTGTCTTTTTGAGACAGGGTCTCACTGCAGTTCAGGCAGGCCTCAAGCTCACTTTGTAGCCCAGACAGTTTGTGAACTGATGACAATACTTCTGCCTCAGCCTCCTGAGTGCTGGGATTATAGGCATGTGCTACCACAAGGATGTATTTTGAATAGCAAGAACCTTAGAGTATTAAAAGACACATATAAGAGGTCTTGAAAGCCATCCAGAAGGTTCTCGGCCAGTTTATTCTTTTCCATGTTACTCCTCTCCATTAAATTCCAGAGCTCTCACCCCTCCTTTTCTATCTTTATTATTTGTCCTATTCTTTTCTATCCCAAATCCAATGGTTGTACTTATTAAATTGATTTCATGACCATGGATTTTTCAGAAACATATAGTGGCACAGAATGACACTGATTCCAAATAGTGGTGGGGAAAAAAAATGAGAAAATTAAGTTCTATCCTACTCAGCCTGCCCCGGTCCTGCGGGCCACAACTCCATTGTGTTGTCCAGTCTGTGAGACAACAACTCACTTTGTCTTCTGCCAGCAGGTTGTCGTAGGTCTCCTTGTACATATCGAGTTCTTCTCTAGTTTTCTGGATGGTTTCTGAAGTCTGGCTCTATAAGAATAGCAGGAATAATTAACAGGGACTGGAGATGTTTAGGACAAACAAAAATTGGGTATTCTGAGAAGGAGTTTCCTGGCACAAGACAAATGTGTCCATGGAATATCTGTTACAGATCAGCACGTGCAGAAGGAAGCACACTGGACACTTGGGGAGGACAGGCATCCGACCGCAGTCTGCGAGGGCAGCCGGCTCCGTGTGTGTGTCTGGGCCTCAGCGTGCTCTGCACTCTGCACTCTGGCCTGTGTCCAGCGGTCCCTAAAGAATGGCTTACAAGTAGCTTCAGAGATTACGTGCTTTGTTCAGCCTTCTGCCCACAGTTTGTCAGTGGTTAAAAGCTGATGTTTTCCACCAGGTAGCTGGGAAGCTTTCTTTTTGTTACAGTTTATGTCTAGTTATCCCCCTAAAGGCATGCAATCATGAAGCAGGGACTTCTAGAGTTTGAGACTTGATTCATGATCCCTGGGATTATATATTTTAGTACTGATGAGATTATGGTCTGAGTACTGCCGGGAATTATGGGTGTGGCCTGAGGCGGATAGGCTAAGGCAGAGAGCCTCATGTAATTTAAAGAGACACAGAGGCAGACTCAAGCTGTTGCTCTCTGCTTCCCTGGTTGTTCTGTTGCCTCTGTCGCCATTGTTGCTGTTCCACCGCCATGCACTGTTGCTCTCTGCCATGTGCCTCTCAGCCTTGGAGCCAGCCGAATATGGACTGAAATCTCCAGTAACTGTGAGCTGAATAAACCTTTCCTTCTTTCACTTTGGGTGTCAGGTATTTGTCCCAGCAATGAGTAAAAATAAACTAAGACACTTTTATAAACCACAGGTGATACAGGAAAGCTACAGTTTTACAGTTGATTTGCTGTGTGGGTCTGAACCTAGAGAGAGCTGAGCAACACTCCCAGCCCCTTTTTATAATTTTGATTTTGAAGCAGGGCTTTGCCATTTCCTGGGCTGTCTCTGTACTTGCGATCGATCCTTCTGTCTCTGCCTAATAGCAGCTAGGATTACAGGCATGCATCATTGCGCCTGGCCGTGCACTTCTGAGGACTCATGACTGCACATGCAGAACCGCGGAACTTTGTTAGGAGGTGCGATGGGTATTTCCTGGCCCTGGAGCAAAGCCACAGACCGAGCCAAGGGAGGCCCCTGGTTGAGTAGGAATGGCAGCGGGGTGGGAGGGCCCGCCTGCAGGAGCCCTCGATAAATGCAGGCCCAGCTGCAGGAAAGTGCTGTGAACTGGACGTCAGGATCTACACTTACTTTTTCCTCCTGTTTCTTCAGGAGATAGTTGTTCAGAAACAACTCTCTGGAGGTTAATTCTTCATCCAATAGTAAAGAAAAAACAAGGTTGTTTATTTTCAGTTCTTCCTGTAGAAATATGAAAGGAGGGGTGATCAATACTCTTACCTGAGAAAGGACATTTTATCCATGATTATAGACTTGGCCCTAATCCAATATGTCTATGGTATACAAATAAGATGTCACGTACGTGCCTAGATGTCCTCCCAATGCCTCACGCACTCATGGGTGGGGACCTTGGAAGGTGGCTGAATCACACAGGCATGATTCTGGGAGTAAGCGCTGGGTGGCAGCTAATTCAGTCTTCTGATGGATTTAGCATAGCTCTGGGAATGGTAAGGGAAGCCCCGCCCTGGGTGTGGGTAGTGCCAAGACCGGATGGGATCACAGGAAGAGGGAGGCTCCTGCCGCTCTGCCATGGACCCTGGACTGTCTGTCCTCTGCGATGCCCCTCTGCCCTGCCACACTGACTTGGAGCCCAAGAATGGTGGAGCCAACCCTCGCCAGACTGTGAGTCATAAATCTCCCGTTCCTTCTGTAACTTGTGAGTGTCTGGCATTTTGTCTCAACAATGACGACAGTAACTAAGATGTAAGAGAAACCTTTTCTTGGAGGCGGGGCTAAGCGTTGAACCCAGGCCCTTCCACATGCTGGGCAAGCCCTCTACCATTCAGCTATGCCCCCAAATGCCCAAAATATTTTAATGGAAAGGTGAATAGAGACTGTTGCTGCAACTATTAAGTTATTTTGCCTTTTCCAGCAATTCATTGTAAGTTAAAGCCCACATACAGAAAAGTAAAGAATGTGAATGTAATTTCCTGAATTATTATAAAGATCAGTGGTCTTGCTGTCACCTTTCAGTTCAAAAAACAGAACTCCTCCTCTAGACATGCTCTTTTCAGTTGTCCCCATCAAGTTCTCAAAGCCAGCATCCACTACAGTCTTAACTTTTACTGTAACAACTTCCTATGTTTCTCGTTACCCATGTGTGTATACCCACCCAGCAGCATAAGCTACAATGGTGTAACTTCCCCATTGAAATCCGTGTGGAAATGTCTTCTAGCTCTCCTATAATCTCCACATCTCCTCTCCCTGGTTTTCCCTCCCAGTTGATTTACAGGCATCGGCCGTCTCTGGCATTTTGCCTATGCTGGGTTAGACCAACTCCTCGTTGTGGTGTGGGTCACTGGGCTCCTCATCCTTTGCATCGGCTACGCATGTGCAGTTGGATCGGGAGGGTCACTTAGACCTAGGTCTGCTCCTCTGGAGGCCTAGAGGTGATGTGCTCTTTGATGGGGCACAGGGAATGTCTGGTTGTCTTTCTCTGACATCTGTAGCTGCGATGCATGTAACTCCATTGAGAATTACAAAATGTGAATAGTCTGTTTCTACTTTTCTTTTGAATTTATTAACCAAAATACTTTCATAGAAAGAAGCTCTACTTATCACTTTTTGGTTACCTGTGGGCTCAAATTATATAGGAAAGGCAAAATAAATACTGGACATGTTTCTTTTATCAGTTTTAGACATTGAATTGTTGCCACCCTCTGAAGGTGACCAACAGCTATATTCCTTTTGAAACAAATTCAGTGGGTTTCAGCTAACTGCAATAGCTGCGTTATCCTCTCTGGATTATAAGAGCTTCACTTCCAGATGTGGGGCTCCTGAGTGCTTCAGGTGAACCCTCGCGGCCGGACACTTTCCTCCTTGCCTTGTGCCAAATGTCCTGGGCTTATCTGTTTTGCCCACAACGGCTGGACTGTGCTGTGTTTCCCATGCCACATAGCTCATCCCTATAGCGTGTAATTCAGTGAGCTTTTGTTATATGCAGAGCTGTGTAACCATCACCACGATCAATTTTAAACATCTTTGTCACTGCAGGAAAAACCCCTTCAGCCATCATTCCCATTTTCCTGGCATTGCCTGGTGCCTCTTCAGGTGGGAAGCAGAAGGGTGCCAGCCAGCGGGAGGGCACCACGTGAGCCCTGGGCTGGGCTCGCAGGGAGCTGCACGCAGGTGTGGGTGCCAGGTGTGATGGGGAACCATGGCAGGGTCCTGGAGTCACCCCGAAAGCACAGGTTGCACAGGAAGCCTCCGTTTACCTGGTTGACAACCATCTCTGCCTTCACTCTCCTCTCGAAGAGTCTTTTCAAGTGTTCATCAAAGTTCTGTGTGCTTTCTTGAATATAGTTTTGAAGTTTCTTCAACTCTGCCTCTAAGGACTGAAAAGAACATTGACACTTAGGAGCACTACCAGGGAGTGGGAAGCTGGTGTTTGCAGTTTGCCAAAAGAAAGGGGCAGTGGGAAGGCAGAACTCACTGGTGTTGTGCCCAGAGATGTCCCACTTGGATTTGTCTAAGACATCGTGTGTCTGAGATTTTTACCTTTAAAAATTACATTGAGGGGCCCGGTAGGATGGCTCAGTGGTGGAAAGCACCTGCTTAGGAAGGCTTAGGCGGCTGCAGGGACCGCGGTTCGATCCCCGGCACCACATGCTGCACCAGCCCTGCCCTTGGGGCGGGCTGAGCCGGCCATAAAAATGAGTAAACAAACAAAGGTTCTGAAACAAGAAAAAAAATAAAAAAAGAATTCTTAAAAAAAAAAAAAAATGAATCCGGGGTTAGGGAAGCAGGCAGAAGTGTAAAATGAAACAAGACTGGCAGACAGTAAATAACTGTTGAAACTGGATGAGGCGCTTATTTTACCACTCTCCACACCTTTCCTCAGAGCCGGGGTCTCCCTGCCCTTTGGGCCAGCTTTGCACTTGCTGTGCGGCCCAGGGTGACCTCCGGCTCATTACCCTGCTGCTTCCAGGCGGTGCGCTGACAGGCGAGCCCACAGCGGGCTCCACTTTTTCCTATGTTTGGCAATTTTCAGAATAAGAATTTTTGTTTAATTGAGATGAAGTGACTGTGGGTCTGTGCTCTGCTGTGAGGGGAAGCGGAGACCCCGAGCAGCCGGCCAAGGCGAAAGCAGGCTCGAGAGAGCTGGTTTTTTTATTTTTTTATTTTTTAAATAGGTTCATACTAACTGAAAAGCCACAAAAATTCTAGAAAGAACTCTACTATGCCCTTCGAGGGAGGCCTCCCTACAGATAGAGAGTGGCTTGAGGTTGTAGGTGCCACTGGCCCAGTGAGTCCAGCCGGGCCTCGGATGCACAGGCGGGTGACCAGGACATCTGAGCCCTGCTCCCGGCCCTTTCAGGAAATGTCACTGTTCTCTCTACCTTAGAAGGTAGAGATGAGCTAAGGTTAATGATGCTTGCTGCTACTCTTGCTACGTGCTTCACTTCCCCATTGGGCCACTATTAGCGAAGTGAGCGGCCTTGCAATCCTATTGGTTGGTTATAGTTTGACGCACTTTGCACCCGCCTTGTGATTTTGCTGCATAACCACCTTGCAGCACGACCTCCTGTCTCCTGAGAGCTTTCTCTCAGTGAGGCTTTCCTAATTTTGATCTCTCTTTTCCCCTCCAAGTTCATTCTTTGCTACTCGGGGGACCCGACCACCACACATCGGATATCTTAACAGGCTGAGTGACTCTCCCTGTCACAGGATAACAGAACAGCTGTTCATTAAGTATACGAAGGAGGAGGAGCCATGTGGGAAGTGTGGAGGCCAAAGACAGCTTTTCGGAAAAGTCTTATAGTACGTTCTTTCGTTTAAAATTGTTGCAACTCTTTAAATTTCTCTCCTTAAATTCTCTTGAAGGTTGGTGTTTGAGCGTTGTCTTAAACTACGACAGACATTGAGAACATCAGCAAAAAACATTTCAAAATATACGGAAACCAACCCCGGCTGTGATAAGTCAGCGACTTTAATGTCTGCATGTCTGACCTTTCTGTACTTGTCTCTTTCTTCGTTCAGCTCCTTGACTTTCTTCTCATATTCTCGGAACTGTTTCCTCTCCTCCTCCGTCCACACTGCATCGGGCTTTGCCATGAAGGCGGGTTGCGGGATCACCTGAAGTGGGAAGGAAGGCGTGAGCGCGTGCGCAAGCGCAGTCCCGCGGTGTGGTAGAAGCTCAGAGCAGGACACTCCCCTGAAAACCGGAAGCACTCAGGAGGCCTCAGCCCCTCGCAGTGGGGAGGACAGTGCCACCACAGTTTGACTCCAGCTATGGAAAAGGTCACAGGTGCCGAGCTCAGGGAGGGAGTCTGGCAGGCACCCGGATGTGCAGGTGATGGGCTTGGGTGTTGCTGGCATCTTTACATCCAGACCTACACCCACCCTCCAGGGACAGCTGCATCAGGGGCCAGCGGCCAGGTGTGCTGGCGCCTCTGGACAATTATAAACACAGCCGTAGCCCTGCCTTCGGGAAAAACCAAAACCTTTGTGACTGCTCATGCTGGCTTTGGGTGATTGTGGAAGGTATGTGTCTGCTTCTGTTTTTAGTTTTTATTTTAAATAGAAAAAAGATAAACAGGGTACAGACATGACAGTTTGTTTAAACAATATTAGAACAGAACCTTCTTTCCAAGGAACTAAGATCAGCTAGCTACAAAGCTATGGTAACTACCTTGTGTATGCATGTACTTTTTCCTCTCTTATTTACCTACTAGGCTAGGTTTTCAGGGTGTCAGAAGTGTCTTTACCATTTGTTGCGGTAGAATTTCTAAGACTATGTTCCTCGAGGGCAGAGGTGGTAAGCTCCCAGCTGTCCGCCCTCCACCCTGCTCACCGCCAGGCTGGCAAGCTCACCATCCTCAAGATGTCCTCCTTCTTGACCTCCAGCACCCCTCCCATCATGTCCATCAGGCCTCTGCGTCTCGAGTCGGTGCCCTGGGAGAGAGTTGGGAGCAGAGCTGAGCCCCACGCCCCATGGCCTGCACCTGATATTAGGTGGCCACCTGTAGGGTGGGCAAGGTGGCAGCAGTGTTTAAGAGGAACAGGAGGAACTTGGCTGTGGTGGAAGTCTGACATGGTTGTCAGGTGGAACACAGGCATCTTTCAAGGGACGAGGGTGGTTGGGCAGACACTGAGCAAAACTGCATACCCGTGCCTTAATCCAGCGCCGGATTTCACGGACTATAATCATTTCTGCTTTGGCTCTTTGCCATGCACTGTAATGTTTTGGGGCTGTAACCTGAAAGAGAAAATGTAGGATCCTGCCGTTATTCTTATAAAATTCAGACCAAACTTTCCTTCCACACACCAAGAGGCAGGTAAAGGACACTGAGAGGTTACATAGCACAGATTTCACAATCCAGTTGCTGTGGAAGGAGCTCGAGGTCTAATGTGACGGGGCTGGAAAGAACATCTTTACTTCAGTTCTCAAATCTTCTCTTCAGCACTGAAGTGCTTATCTATCAGGGGAGAGGGGAGAGGGCCCCAACAGGTGTCCCCTGAACTAAATCCTGAAGGATGGGGGCTCACGTGGCAAGAGCCTGAGCATCCAACGAGAATGTGAACGGAGCTGAGGGAGAGCAGCTGGGTGAGGAGAGCCCTGTGGCCTCAGGGGCGTGGTCTGGGAATCGCCACTGCAAGGGGTTGGCACAGCACGGCCATCAGGGCTTGCTAACTATGGGATGGAGTCAAACCCACAGACGACAAGCAGGCACGTGGATTTTGCTATACACAGACAAGGGGGCCACGGCGAGCAGGCCAGGCTGGCCAGGCTTGAGCTCCAGCCCCAGAGAGAAATCTGTGGACCAGTGCTTACCAACCTCCCTGCACCTCACTGTTCTTAGTGGTGATATCATGACGGCTGTGTCCCCACCCACCTACGGCACTCTGAGCCATGCCGGAATCTCATGGAGGCTATAAGTACTTGCTACTTCTTCATATCACTATCAGCTTTTTTGTCCATGTGAACAAGAGTTACTTATTGGGTAGCTTTTCTTTCTTTCTTTTTTTTTTCTCTCTCTCTTTCTTTCTTTCTTTCTTTCTTTCTTTCTTTCTTTCTTTCTGTCTGTCTGTCTGTCTTTCTTTCATACTAGGGATTGAACTCAGGATTCATATGCTTTTGCCACTGAGCCACCTCCCTGGCTTCTTTTTACTCTTAATAAATGAAATACGCTCCTATCTGGTTTCCTTAGGCTGTCATCATCGTCATCATCGTCATCGTCGTCATCACCATTGTCATCATTATCGTCACCACCGTCGTTGTTGCTGCCTCTGTGCTAATGCTTTCAGAAGCGAGGGCCTTCCCAGAAAGCTCCCTTTGCTGGGGGTCTGTCCTGCCCAGTGGCCTAGGTTGGTGGTGCTGAACCCATGCATGTGTGCCGCAGCCGGCTGTTTGTTACTGAAAGCATTAATGGTCTGCCATCGCTGACCTGTGTAGTTACAGGAACCCCATCAGCCTCACTCCAGCGTGTGACACACCCCAGGTACACGTATGGGCCCCTGGTACTGGCCAAGGAGCCTTTTCCCAGGCAAGCTCAGAAGTGGGACTAAGCACTTCTAAAGCAAACTGGCTGCTCTTTGGAGCAAAGGAACAGGAAGTAGAAATTACTAGCAAAGCGAAAACCACAGAGAGCTGAGCTCAGAGATGAGGACAGAGGGCTTCCAGCTCCTCCTGGGGCTCCAGTCTTAGCACCCTGCTTCTTCCCAGGCTTAATGCCCGACTATTCCCGGACTTTGTGGGATTTGGGAAGAAAATCCTATTGCAGGGTTACGCTTCCGGCCTCTGTGACCTGTTCCTGTGAGGGCTATCCAGCACAGTCATCGACACAGTTTAAACAAATAGTGTGTGGCGGAGCCCGAGAGAGGGCAGAGCCAAGCAGGCTGGCCCGTACCTCTGCGTTCTCCACCACGAGGGTCCTTTCTGGCTTCTCACAGTCTTCGAATTCCGGTTGCCAGATGCTTTCTCCCAAGTCCAGGTCAGAAATAATTTCTTTAATTCGAACATTTCTTTCCTTCACTCGTGCAATTTCGAATTCTTTCTGCTTATAGGCAGCATCAAACTCCTTATTGAAAGTGGTTTTTACTCTGTGAATGATATCCTGAAACATCGATAGGTTACCTGAAACACATGTCCCTCCCGCAGTGTGCTCCAGTGCTCTTCCCTTTCAAGGTCAGTCCAGGAGTTACCTTTCAAGAAGAAAGGCTAACAGACTATAGGCCGGGGGTAGGGCACGGCGTATCCACTATACCATACCCCAATTCTGAAATTACATTGTAATTCAACCCCAGGTGTGATGGGAATACGCAAGTAGGCTCAGGGGCAATGCGCTCTGTCTTTATGTGTGGTCTAAAAAATGTCCATCCTGACTACTTAGAAAGCAGTAAACAAGGATGAAGTTGGGAGGCAACTTCTCTTTGGGACCTTGTTGGGAGAGATGGGGAGAGGAAGGAGGGGTGTGGAGGCCTTGCGCCAGCGCGTGGCATTATTCCTCCTGTGCTCTGCTCCTTCTCTAGCAGAGGGCCCCCGCGGTAGCCAGGCAGGTCGGCCAGCACCTATGGTGACAGCTGGTCCGCATGGTCTACTGTCACTGCAGGTTGCTTCCACTTTACCATCATCGGAGGTCAGTCTGTGCAACCTAGGCTGGAAATGTCCCCCTAGCTCTTGGCACCAGCATCGCTTTGGGTCTGAAATTACCTCCCTATAGCAAAACATCTTAATAAAGTAGCAAGAAATTGAGCCCCTGGAGCACAGGCCAGCAGAAGCTAAGCAACAAAAGGTAACTCAGTGGGTAGGCAAAATTTTAAGGGCTGAAGGAGGAGAATAAGCAGTCAGGATAGGCGGCTGGAGCTGAGGTGCACAGCCGGAAGGAAGAACTGAAATTGCAGATGCAGCTGAAGGACTTTAAACAATAGACATAGCTAGTCTTAAACTTCAAACTATGTTCAATCCGCATTACTGCATTTAGTGGAGTTGTTTACATGGGCAGATGTGTTCTGTGACTGGGCTGTTTCGTGGCCGTAGAAAGTAGGAGCTTAGCGTCACATCTGAACCTGAAAATTGACAGAAACTGTAATAGAGGAGATTTCTCGGGGCTAAGCAGACAGATAAGCAAGAACAGCCTGGCTTGCAGAACAGACAGAAGTGAAAAGTTTCTCAGAGCTGCCTAAAGGTCTAAGCAGAAGAATGGTTTATGGGATACGCCAGCACAGAATGTTCTTTAGAAAACTTGCTGTCACAGAACCCATCTGCGGCAGGTTACGATAGCTCTTGGGCTCAAGTTTGGATGTGGGGCTAGCTGCCTGCATGGCTCTCTGTGCTCACAGACATCATCCGGCAGGGAAAGGTTTTCATGGGCACTATGGAAAGACCTCTTAGGAGAGTTTCAGAGATTGTGGGGGGTAAAGAGGAGATTTACCCACTTTCAATAATATGATTTGGTTGATTTTCTCCTCTCTGGAATGAAGTTCCAGTTGGCTGGACAACAAAGAAACATCCACCCCAAACTCAGTGCTCAGACTACCCAGCAGGTAATTGGGCAGGCTGGTGTCCACCACTATCTTTTCTTCATCCTCCTCTTCGTCATCCTCTTCATGGTGTTTTTTTGCCATGGTGACAGCAGACTGATCCTCTACAATTTCCCTCCGCAGCTAAAGATAGAACAAGATGTCATGGAAGTTATGCAATAAGAAGAGATTTCCAAAACACGATGTTGTGAAAGCTTAAATATTTCAACAATTATTTTAAGAGGTCATATTGTCTTGCTAACAGCACAACTCAAAGTGACACACAGATCCTGCAAGTGTCACAGAAGAGATTAAACCTTTGGAGACTGACAAACTACAGGTGACTCAAAATAATGAAAAGGATTGGATGATGAAAATATGTAATATAACCATTGTTAAATTTAAACAATAAAAATTTGGATAGAAGAGAAAAAAAATAATGAAAAGGAGCCTTGGAGCACATAATATTTATACTGTGTCAGGATGATGCCTGCTTGTAAACATTTTGTCTCCTGATACTTGAGAATATATCTTCTCTTCATATTTTACAAAGGAACTTGTCTGGTGAGCCTGGAAGGCACAGTTCAAGATTGAAGTCTGCTTTTATTCTATGTGCTATAACAAAAAGTGGGCCCAAAGTTCTGGCCAAAAAGCACTGCTTCAAGGGGAGAGTGCTAGTTTACCTGTCTGACAAAGATCTGGGATTACTTCAGGAAACCACAATTTTATCAGGCTACCAAAGATTCTGCTTCATCTTTGGTTAACTATCTTAAAACCCAGCCACTAGTACTAAAGGAAGATGAAAACAGCATATGGATAAAAAAAAATCTCTGGGTAGAGATTAATAAACCCCCAAACCTCGTTTTTAAAGTATATCCTCTTATCTGAGAGCTAGCCAATGTTGTGTCAGGCATAGAACCCAGGGTTTGTTCTACAAAGGTGCCTATATTCATTACAGTATGTTGTACAAATTGACAAGAAATAAAAACATATATATATATATATATATATATATATATATATGATAGGTAACTGCATATTAAATCATATCATGTTTCAAATCTGTATAAAAGACCTGAAAATACATCACCTCCCTTATAGAAACGTACACGCCCAGGTACACATGCACAAACGTGCAATCCTACCTTAAGACACTCGGCCTCGACCTTCTTCTGCTGCAGCGCCTGCTTCAGCTCCTTCAGCTCTTCGGCGGTGCGCGGCCTCATGGGGAAGTTCTCGACCACACAGGGGATATGAAAGCACTTTGGGAGGGCGACAGGGAACAGATGTGAGCGGGTGTGTAGGGTCAGTGTGTGGGGGCGTTTTTTCTTATTAAAATCAGCTCATATATAATTATGCCATGAATGACACTGACAATAAGAAGCCTTAAAATAAAGTGGTGTGTGCCATCGTTATTGACATAAACTTGGCATGAGGCACTGTGCTTTGGGGATGGGTCTGGGGCAACTTCATCCTCCCATCCTGCCCCCTCCCCGCCCCCCGGCACTGGACAGAGGTCTGCAGGTTGGTGCACATCCCACGATGCCTTTCTTGGGAAACCCTGTGCTAGAGCAACACTCAACCATGCGAATGCAGGGTGCCCACAGCCTCTATTATCCCAGTGGGGGTGGCATATTCGAGAGTGAGAGGTGCTGTGAACAGACACAGGCATAAACTGGGACTTCTAGAGGGACTATGCTAGACAAGGCGTGGTGGTAAGGCGTGTGTGTGCATGTGCGTGTGCGTGTGCGTGTGCGTGTGTGTGTGTGTGTGTTGGGGTTAGAAGACAGCTCCTGCGAAAATGTGAAGGCTGGCCGAGGGAGACAACATTATGTCTGTCTTTTGTTCATGTGTGCCAAGCAAAGTGGCCTTCTGGAGTAATGTGTTAAGACCCGGATGTTGGGATGTCTCTGTGGAAAGAGGAAAAATGCTCGCGAGGCCAGGCTGAAGAGATGCTGGCTTGGACCCAGAGAAACTCACCCCAGGGTGGAGTGCATTCTAGTGAGAGACAAGGCATGCACTGAGTGTGTTGCTGTATGTGGAGCTTCTTTAAAATTATTTTCTTTTTCTTTATTGTATGCTATGACTCTCTCAGTGAAAATTCCCATCAGCTAAGGCTCTGTGCTTGCGCCATGTCCATTACCTTAAGGGCCCGACCTTTCACAGCCATGGAATTCCAGCATTCTTCCTTGATAAGGTAAGCCAAATACTTCTTGGCTAGGTTGTGCATCTCCGCATCCTTTCTTATCTTCAAGGTTAGCCATGAAGGGCAAAGATAAGAACACAAATGTGGCCTTTTAGGAAAAGAGGACACAGGCCCTGGTGGTGCTGGGGCTCGGTGACTGGGACGGCACTCAGGGATGTGGCCAGTCAGAACATCCAGGAGGAGCAGCGTGGTGTCCGTATTGCTCTGTGAAGCTGCTGACGTCCACGTGCTGGCTTACTTCCTGTTACAGCTCCCGAGGAGCTCCTGTAGGACTTTTCTCTGGGCAGCTTTGCTGCCCTTAATCCCCTTATTACTCATGGGGACGAGTAAATACAATTCAATGTCTAAGGACGCCGCCTACTTTACAGGGTCCAATAGCATAGCTTTTGGCACTTAGAAGCACACGTTACTTCTAGCTGGATCTGCTTCTACCACCTAGTGCGTAGATCCCTAGGCGTTCTCGGTTCTCACTGTTTACCCTGAGACCTGGCCTTAAAGTGAGTGAGACCCAGTGACCCTGAGCTCTGAGGACCCTCTCCAGAAAGCTGTCACACATTTCACCCTGTTAGCAGGCTGATTAGGAAACTAGCTAAGAACAGCATCTCTCGGGTTTTAACCACTGAACAGTTTACCCCAAGTGCCACTTGGGCAGCGTGTTTGTTTGGGTATGGACTATCCTAAGTGTCACTCAGGCAGGTGCCATTCAGTGAGTTGATTCTTGCACTGAATAAACTTGATCAAATTAGTTTTTAGATTTCCTTTTATATGTCTTATAAATGTAATAAAATATATACACGATTTGGTCCTCTGGTATTTAAATGATGGGACTGGTACATGGTTAAAATGCTCGCATTCTTTTAAAAATCTCTACGAATTTTATTGTCTGATCAGATGACTTGGTTGCTCTTGCATTTTATTTCTCTGGCTTCTGAGCCACCAAGCTAAAGGCTGACAGAGCTGCCTCTGCCCACTGTGGAGGCTCCTGGGTAGCTCCTCCAGGCCCAGGGCCAGCACCGGGTCCAGGCGCTCATGGCGGTCCCTGCATTCCTGAGCTCCTGCAGGGTGCTGGCTCACAGCCCTGGCTCTGTAGGGCTGGCCCCAGAACGGCAGGCCCACCGCTCCCCAGAGCCAGCGCTTGGCCCACCGGTGCTGGCTTTGTGACACCGCTCGCTAGCCCTGTGCTCCCATGGCTCCTTATCAAGCTCGCCTCAAAAGCCAGAACTCAGGAGAAACAAACAGCATGAGGGAAACCAACGCGGGTGGCCAGGCTCTCTGCTGAGTGTGTTCGCCTGTCCTGACAACCCTACAGGGCTCCGGGGAAGTGCTTCCCTACTTTTGCCGCCTCTTCTCCACTTTGGTTGTGAAGCCGATCCAGTTCCTCGAGGTCCAGGCAGAATTCCTGTTGCTCCAGCTTGGCCATGTCGCCTGCGTTTTCATTCTCTTCCATCATCTTCATAACCTGCATTGTGAAATGAGGAAGGATGACAGGAGGCCCAGAGCTACCCCCGAGCCAGCCACACGCTTAGCCTCTGTGGGCAGCAGCCCACGAAGGGCCGACGCGCTGCTGATATAGACGCCAGCTCACGGAGTTACTGCTCTTGTGTTTTAGAGGGTTATTGTGGTTACTGCGCTTTTAAGATTTGATCTTTAAAAATGTAAGCACTGTACCATTTGTACTGGCACTTGTTCCTGTTTTTGTTTCTGCTGTTTGTTTTTACTCTTTAAAATAACATAGATTTTTCTTTTTTTCTTTCCTTAGTAACATTAATAGGAAGGTGGGTCATGCCCACACACTGTGCTCTGTATAACTATTGTGAGGACAATGTGCAGTGTGTCAACTGTTAAAAAGGAAGTAAAAAAAATAATATTTATTGAAAGTGTTAATGTTTAATTGCTTAATCAATCTTAGGCACCGATATCTATTAATCTAAACTGATCCGATGATAAAAATATGTCATATAACCATTGTTAAATTTTTCTGGTTTTGAAATTCTGTACTATATGTAAAAAAATAAATAAATAAAAGGAAAGAAAAAAAATAAAATAACAGAATAAAATTTAAAAAATTTGGGGGAGTGATGGACACATAATTAGTCTTACTGTGGTGACAGTTTGATGGATGGACATGAATCAGAACTCATTAAACTGTGCACTTTAAATGTGTAGTGAACATCAATTATATTTCAATAAAGCTGTATTTACAAAAAGCAAAGAAAAGGGCCAGCAGTATAGCTCAGTGGACTAAGCACCTGCTTATGCAAGCACAGGGACTGCCAAGCACGCTGAGCCAGCAAAGGAGTCTGGGCGCGGTGGTACACGCCTGTAATCTCAGTGCCGGGGAGGCTGCAAAACAGGCGGATCACTATGAGTCTGATCTTGTAGTGAGACCCTGAATACCGCGTAGACCCTTCCCTCCCTAAAATAACCAAATGGCAAAGGATACACCCAGCGCATTCACAGGAGAAAATCTGGAGTCTTCATAGAGTTATCTATGCTGCTAAATCTGGTTAGTAATCAGGCAAATAAAAACAAAGGGGAGGAAATTGCCAAGGCAAATTTAAGAACATTTTTTTTTTTAATGGAAATGGGGTCACAGGACAGGACAGAGCTGAGGCCATTGCCAGCTCAGGAGCCCACATTGAGGAAGCGGGGGGAGAAGGATTCCGACATAGTCTCCTGCCCTCTGATCCCCGGCACTGCCACTCCTTGCTGCTTCCCAAGTACAAGCCAGAAAGTCTACTGCTGTCCATGAAGACCCAGCTCCTGGGCTCAGAGCACAGGGTGGGGGTGGCGTGGGAGGTACAATTTCACAGCTACCCAAGAGTACTTGGAAGCATAACTGAAGCTTCCAAGCATCAGTGGGAAGTGGGAGGGGAAGAGACAGAGACAGACAGACAGAGAGACAGAGACAGTCAGCCTGTGAATTTCCATAGTTTCTGGGTACCAGTCTTTTGTACTTGGCTACCTGCAAAGAACTGGGAATAGAAGTCACTAGACTCTCGAAAGCAGACGCTGAAAGCCAGAGGACAAGGCCAAGCTCACAACTTTCTGAGGGGAAGCCACTGTGTTCCTGGTAAATCATCAAAGGGATGTGGAAATAGGGTAAAAACATTTCTAAGAAGTGTACCCCCCACCTCCACCCCGTATGTGTTCTCACGCTCACATAGCTCTCCAGGGTAGGCTCATGCATGCCGGAAAACCTCTGACTGGCATCCCGGAAGCACAGCTCTGTCTTAAAGGATGCTCTCAAACACCACCGTGGCAGTCTTGGAAGGAAGCCCCTGGAAGAGGCAGGCCAAGAAAACAGAGGGGCAGAGGACAGGATGTCCTGGAAGAGGGGGAATAGAAGCTGTTAAGAAAGCAGTCCATGTCTGGCATAGACAGTGAGGTGCTCAGATTGGAGACGGAAGATGGAAAGCTCTGGAAGGGAGGTCACAAAATCAAGAAACAAAATCATTGAGCTGGGTGTGGTGGTGCATCCCTACAATCCCAGCACTTAGTAGGTTGAGACGAGAGGATGGCCACAAGTTCAAAGCCAGCCTGGGTATACAATGAGTTCAGGACCAGGCTGAGCTATGTAGCAAGTCCCTGTCTTAAACACCAAAACACGAAATCACAGACAGACATGTTACCTCAAGAATCTAACTGCATTAATTAAAAAGACAGTTCTATCATCTGGAGATTTTTCTTTTTTAATGTATTTGGTATAGGGTCTCACCACACAGCACAGAGTCATAGTGATCCTCCTGTTTTCAGTTTCCCCAGTGCTGGATTACAGGCATGCGGCACCACACCTGGACTCAGTACCAGCTCAGCATGCACGGGGTCAGGGCTGGCCTGTGGTGCCAGGTATCAAACCCCAGTCCCTGCACTTGCCTAAGCAGGTACTTTGTCTGCTGAGCTATCTCACTGGCCCTCATTGGGGGATTTTGAGTAGGTAATAGATATGTAGAGAACTGTGTAATCCAAAACAAAGGCAATCAGTGACTCCAAGAAAAATAAAGTTATAAAACTGATTTAAGAGATTAGGATATGGCAAAGCTGGCCAGGGAAGTAGGTATAACCTGTTAATGACAGGATCCCAGGATCCATACACTGAACTAACTACATATTACAGAGTCTATACTTGACAATTCTTTCCTTGTTATACACATGAACCTAGACTATCTTGGGTCCACTCAACATGGAAGGCATGTGGGTGAGATTTTTTCAGTCTTTCTTGGGCCTCTCTCACTTTGTCTTGCTTTGGAAGGGGGATGCGATTTTTTATCTGGATAGTTGGGGGTTTTTTGACATGTAGGCTTGTATAACTAGTTGAGTCTTCAAAAGGATAATCTTTTATCTCTAAATAATCTTGAAGCCACTTAGTAAGTTTTTTTCTATGTGGAAAGAAAGCCTGGTGAAGACTTGTAGTGATTTCTTTTTATTGGCTGGCTGTAGGTGTGAGTGGCTTTTGATTCTCCCCTCGAAAGCCCTGGGAAGAGAGGACTAGATATTTCTGCAATAGAACCTACTTGGCCTCACCCCTGGTGTTATTAGACTTGGCACCTGTGAGGTTTATTTTTTTGTTTGTTTGTTTTATGTTTTGCAAGATGAGGGCATCTAGGGGAGCTCTGGAGGAAACGCTGTCCAGCAGCTGTCTTGGCCACTAGGTCATCCACTTGGCATTTCTGGCCTCATCTGTTGGTTCATTTTGTTTGTCTGTTGGTGTCTTGCACAGTTTAGAACTTTCACCTTAGATGTGAGGGGTGTATTTAATAAGGGGTTTAGTTGTTAGAAGGATTTTTTATAGCAGTATGGGCATGTAGCCCCAAGAAAGTATATTTTGAGCCAGTATAAATATTAACCTTCTGGCCTCTCCTGAGCTGTAGTGTTCTGGTCAGGGCTATGAGTTGTTCCATTGGGGCGTTCGGTTTTTAGGGCAGGAAAGTAGTAGTGAGGTAGGAGATGGGAGGGAGGCAAACTGGCTGAGCAAGTGGATCTGGCCGTTAGTCATGGAGACCCAGGACGCAGGATCCAGGATGACTTGCAAGCTCTTGATCCTGTGCGGGCACTGGATGGACCAATCAGAAAGCTCCTGTCCCCCATTTACGTCTGACACAAAACCAAGCAGGCCTTTGATAGGACAGTTTAAATCTGACATCAGGCCAAGTGAGTTTCTGATAGGCCAGCTGTTCCAAATGTCTAGGAATGGAAGATAAGAGACCCGGGCTGTTGCCCCTGGGGCTGCCGGAGCTGCTTTTCACCAGCCCCGCCCTCACGCCACACAGCGTCATTCTTTTCTGCCTTCAATAAATGTAAGTTCTTGCTGCCCTTTTCCATAGGTTTTTTCCAAGTCTTTGCTCAAGATACCAAGAATGCAAAAGGATTTTCTCTGAGACTCAGAAAGCCAGGCTTAAAGAGGGACATGTCTTTAGTTGGACAGCTGGTCTCTTTAAAGAATGCTGGTATTTATAAAATCTAAATGTATACCTCTCATACAAATAATTGTTACTGTATGAGGCAGGGTGGCTGGAAAAGCTAGTGTTCAGGTGCAGTGTGACCTGGCAGAGGTTGACCCTGTCGAAGTACCCCAGAAGCCTCGGCTTACAGATAGGAAAAGGGGGTGCAGCTCCTCACACTGTTGAACAAGACAAAGCTGAGAGTGTAATTTCAGTCAGAAGCCATGAGACTTACGGTTTTAGCGAGCTCTTTGATCCCATTTTTTATCGCTTTCCTTTTCTGGGAAAACTGCCTAACCTCCTTCTCGATGGCCTGAAATGGAGCAAGCGCGTCATGTGATAAAGCTAGAGAAACAACAGGGAGAGTGATGACGAGTACTGAGACAGATACCCGGATAGCACTTCTGCGGAAGGGTACACAAAATGCTCCCGAAGATAAGCAATGCAAAGTGCACGGGACACAACACGCCTGTAGTGCCCAGCCCCGTCTATACTGTGCAGGCGACTGCGGACGCCGTGTGTGGCTCGTGTCTATCATACAGCCAGGGCAAAGAAAGTAAGGAGCGACAAACTGAGTGGTGAGCACTGACTGAAAACGCACGAGGGCTGAATTCCTGCACACAGCCGCCATCCTGCAGCCTTTGTTGCCCTGGTAACACCTGAAGCCACAGTGTCCTTTCTGGGCCTGTCCTTTTGGTGGCACACCCCTCAGAACCCTCTCCCCACAACAGGGCCTCGGCTTAGCTGGCAACCTTTGTGGGCTTCCTGGCAGCCCCCATGCTGTCCCTGGAGTCCATCTACCTAAACCTACAAGCCGGGCCCGTGCGTAGCGTGTCTGTTAGCTTCCACTTGTCCCAGAGTGTGCCTACCAGGCAGCACCTCCCTGAGTCTTCGGGCCTTCCACTCGGCCTCCACAGGAACTCCGTCTATCTGGCACACCAAAGAGCACGCATGACCCCAAGCTCACCCCGTGTCTGATCAATACCTCTTCTCTTTTTTCTTGGATCCAGGGAATTTCCATGTCATTCTTGAGGAAGGCCAGCTCCTCCTGTGACGAGTCAGCGCTCAGCCTGCTCTGACCCGTCTAAGAAGAAGCAAACATTTCTTAAATTACAAACTCATCGAGTTCTCCTTACTCCACATAACTTTCCTGAATCCCTTTGCATGTGCTGCATTTCTAAAATACCAGCTATTGGCCGGCTCGACATGCAGTGGCTCGTGCCCTTAGCTTTCATGAGTCTGTCCTGACCACAGAAATAGAGAGGGTCCAAAGCCTGGTAGTACAAGGCCTGAGTGAGCTGGCACCATGGCGACTCCTTGGTGACCCACCACACTTTGCAAGGAAGTGGCAAGTGGTTGAGAAGGCACAGGGGACCACATGGCCACGCGATCCGCACACCCCACTCCTGCCCATCGTTGTGGAGGCCAGGGCCCCAGCCCCAAGGCCTGCCCTGCCCTGCCGTCTGTGCGTAGCCCCTGAACCTCCCTTCCTGCTTCAGGTCTGTCCACTTCCCCCAACCTCGCTCTGTGCCGTCACTTCTTCTGATACCAGACATCCTCTAAGGGCTCAGAAAACCTCTCCTGACCGACCAGCACACCCACACCCACATAACTCCATTTCTATGCTCTCCTTTGCAGCTCAATGTCCCAGAGCAGTCTGCGCCAGTGTCACCCGCCCCTTCCCCTGCCATCTCCCTGGCCACCTCCCTTCCCTCTGCTTTCTTCCCCAGCTCTTTACAGCTTGCTCTCCAAGCTGGTGAAATTCAGATCTTGTGCTGTGGTTTCAGTTAGCTCTAGGATTGGTGGCCATGTGGAGGAAGGCTGAGCCTTTCTGCTCAGGCGCAGCTAATATTCTACTTACCAGTCCTGGGATACGTGGATAGGGAGAAGCATTGTTAAATATGTGTTTAAAAACCATAGGAACTGAAGACTCGTTAGGATCTACAGCCGCCACCCCTGAAACCAAGAAAGCTGTGCCAGAACTCAACTGCGTGCTCAGACTCTTGTTCCAACTCTGAGGAAAGTCTCATTAAACTTAAATAACTATTTTGCTCTTCCATGCTGCTGCTCAGAGATGCAAACAGTTGCTGGCAATATTCAATAAGTTCAGTGACTGAATTTCCTCCAAGCCTCCTAGATTAACAAAAAAATAAAACACACAGATCACAATGTCACAATTTTAAAAGAACTCACACTTAGCAGTGTTATTTTTGATACTTAATCGTCTCTATATGAAGAAATAGGTGCGCAATGCTCAGGTGCAAGAGCTCTACTTCCTACAGAAGAGCCCTGTCACTGGCTCTGGCCGCTTCGTCTCTGTGGGGTGCACACCCCCTACATGGCCCAGAATGCACGAGGCGCTGCACTACTCATGATGCACCCTTTGGCAACTCTGGGGGAGGCGGCCACCTCCACTCAGCACAGCAGGGCCACTCGAATCTCAGACATGTCCCCACCAGCAGGGCTTGGGAGAACTCATTCTGGGCCACACCCATGCACCTGCTGATGGAGGACGTCACGAGGGGCCCAAGAAGATGCACTTCTAGGACACTTAGCTACGGTAACTGAGAGGGCTGCTGCTGTTCTCCACGACTGGAGGGTGTGCCACCTGCCCAAGGCCACCAGCTGGCAAGTCCTGGGCCAGCTTTGGTTAGAGTCAGACATCAGGTGCTGACTGATAGAGGTGTCCTTATGTCCTGGCCCTGTGTGCTGTTACCTGAGATGCCAACTGCTCATGGACTCTGAAGGCAATATTAAGGTTTATTAATAAGTAAGATACAAGTTGATTTAGGATTCCACCTATAAAATAGGCATGATGATACAGTTTTCAATGGAATCTGTGAAAGAAGTAGCTACCAAGATTCCTCTGATACAAACGCGCCACAATATTTAACGTTTTCCCTAAGTTACCAAGAAAGGTATTTATTACCATGCTAATCACAGGAGGCACTGGGAAGTATTTTTTGCTGAAATTAATCACACACTGCTAAGTGGTGTCCATCAGCAGATAAAACCAGGCGACATTTAGGGTCCAGGCAACACTGTGTGTCATCTGCCTGCTTTCCACCCAGGGACATCTTCAGTATGAATGGGTGCCATTGGCATGTTTAGGATTTTAATTTTAGTCTAAGCATATCAAATCTAAATAAATTAATGCCATCTAAGCAATCTCTAAGTAGTAAGTAAATGTATGCATTCACATATACATACATTCACACATACATACATGCCTACACACACACACACACACACACACACATGTACATGCCTACATAATCTTGTCAGGCTTCTGAAGCATAAATGGAAGTATGTAAAGCCATCAAACTTTCATGGCTGTCCTGATTTCCTGCTGTTCTCCAGCAGATGTCTGGAAGGTAGGACTGTTCGCCCCACATACCCTGATCATCCTCTTCTGTATTATGTATGTGCTTTGAGGCTGTGACCTCTGGGACCTCGCCTGTCCTGGGGGACCATCCCCTCCAGAGCCAGTAGTCAGTCCCAGAGATGGCAGTCACTTCCTCTGGAGTGCTCACAGTCACAGCTAGCCTGTCCACAGGCCACACTGTAGCCAGCTAGGTGGTCTCACTCCCCAGGGCCAGGTCCCAGCCCCTAAGTCCCAGATCCCACCCATATTTCCAGAGTAACCCATCCTGAACCTGCCCAATCCTCCTTTGGGAAACCACACCTGCTGTCCACATGTCCCGCTCTCCTGCCACCTGACCCACAGGGCTGCTTCCTGGGTGGCCCCTGTGGCGGTGTGGCCTTTTGTCTGAGAATCTGTGAGTCTAACGTTGTCTTTTCAACAGCAGCTGCCTGCTGGCATGTTCGCTTTGCTGTGCTTGTGTAACAGCAAAACCTAGGGGGACACCTCGCAGGGGCTGCTTACTGTGTGCTGTACGTACTTCCATTTGAGGAGGACCAGGGTGCCGTCATCCTTCCCATTCACCAGCATGCTCTGTCCATCCATTGAAATTCTCACGGACTGAATCCCATGCCCCTGGTGGGAGTGACTCCGACACCGAGCAAACGTTTCCTCAAGAATTTTAGAGACAAAGTGGAGAAATTACAAATGCAGCTCTACATGCAGTTTTTCTAGCAGGTTGCCTGCCGGTTTGCCTCTGGCCAAATCTGTGCTATGCGCTGACAGCACCACAGCTGAGGTGCTGCCAGGCTCTGGGGATTCTGTGGCATCTAATTCCCACTTGGAACCTGTTATGGTTGATGTCTAGTTGTCCCCCCAAAGCCTCATGCAGTCATGGGTGGGGACTTCCATAGATTGAGACTCGACTCATGAGTCACTAGGATTACGTGATTTAGTACTGATCTAGAGTTTGAGACTTGATCCATGGTCCCTGGGATTATGTGTTTTAAGTACTTTTGGAATTATGGGTGTAGCCTAAGGCAGACAAACAGAGGCGGAGAGCCCGAATGTAATATAAAGAGAGACAGAGAGACAGACTGAAGCTGTTGCTATCTGCTTCCTTGGTTGGTCGGTTGCCTCTGTTGCAATTGTTGCTGTTCCACCGCCATGATCTAGACGCTCTCTGCCCTGTTCCACTCAGCCTTGGGCCAGCCAAATATAGACTGAGAACTCTAGGAACTGTGAGCTAATAAACCTTTCCTTTCTTCATTTTGATTGTCAGGTGTTTGTCCCAGCAATGAGAGAAAAGTAACTAAGACAGAACCTGTTTGCCAGTGCCAGCTCGCTCTTCTGCTGCTTGGTATGACATGTAGAGGGCTCGTAGCCACTGAGTCATAATGGGCGAGCAGACACGGGGAGGCAAACGGGCCGGCCGAGGCCTGTGGTGTCAGGCCGGGCCTAAGCAGGTGGAGAGGGCAAGTCTGGGTGCCTCTGAGAAGCAGGCAGGTTCCCTGGTGCACAGGGAAGCTGGGTGTGAGGCCAGACGTGGTGGGCACTGTGAAGAAGGCCAGATGACTTGCCCTGCAGGGCCGCCAAGCCAGCCGGCAGCACGGAAAGCTTCTGCCCCACACAGGTGCACAGGGCCATGGCTTCAGCTCCTTCACTACAGCAAAGGCCCATGGTTTCTGCCTCACACTGGTCCTCAAGCACGAGCCTTTCCAGTTAGCTTTCTTTTTTTTAAATATGGAACGCTTCACGAATTTGCGTGTCACCCTTGCACAGGGGCCATGCTAATCTTCTCTGTATCGTTCAAATTTTAGTATATGTGCTGCCAAAGCGAGCACTCCAGTTAGCTCTTTGAACAGGAAAATGTTCAGAATGATTTAAGTTCAAAAACAGAAGCATGCCCTTGGGCTGGCGAGATGGCTCAGTGGTCTAAAGCGCCTGCTTAGGAAAGCTTAAGCAACTGCAGGGACTGCGGTTTGATCCCACGCACCACATGTTACACCAGCCCCAACCCCAGGGCAGGCTGAGCCAGCCAGCCATATCAAAAAAAAAAAAAAAAAAAAAAAAAAAGGTGTGCCCTGAGCTTCCTTTTCTGTCTCGAGGTTGCAATGCCCCTTGGAGGTACTATGCTTATATCCATTTCTTACATAACTTAGGTAAGAAATGCATGGCCTGGCTCCCTCCCCAACATCTTATTACACAAACATTTCCTCGACCTCTGTCATAGCTGCATAATATTTCCTGTTGTTCTCATGTACTGATTTTTCATTTGTGTATTTGGTACAGAGTCTCAGTACCCAGGCCGGACTTGTAGTGATCTTTCTGTTTTCAGTCTCTCCGGTGCTGGGATTATAGGCATGTGCCACCATGCCTGGACTCTTTTGCCTCCAGGGGTGAGGCCCGCATGGCGTGCAGGACCAAGGATCAAACCCTGGTTCCTGTGCTTGCCAAAGCAGACACTTAGTCCACTGAGCTATCTCTCCAGCCCTAGGTACTGATCTTGCATCATAATAAATTCTTATTTACCTAGACTTCTTTTCACGGCCATTGGGTTGATTTTAAAAGCAGTGCTAGCCAAAGCGGCCTCATCCATGCGGTGCCTGGCAGCCCAGTGTAGGTCACGGAGCCGCCTCAGCACTCCGACCCCTCATTACAGTGGGCCACAAGGAGGGGCACGGGACGGTATGGCTCGCTTGAATAGCCGGCAGTGTAGCACGGTGCACGTCATTCACTTTAAGGTAATCTCTGGGGGACTCGACATTTCCCCGCTTTAACAGATCACTCTCGTCCCAAGGTGCTTTCTTTAGGAGACGAGCAAAAGAGCTGTGACACGTCAGCCAGGAGCCAAGTTAGCTACGGACTCAAGGGAATTCTTTGCAGGTGACCAGCGTGCTGCAGGTGTGGGTCTGGGACACTGGTTGAGAACCCTGGACCGTGCTCAGGAGGGGATCCCCAAATCCTGAGGAGTCGCAACTACTTCCACTTCCTCAGGGGTGTGGGGACCACGGAAACCAGGACGACCTGGGCAATTCCAGCCTCCCCGGAGGGGTCAGGCCCCTGAGGCCAGGGGACAGAGGTGTACAGAGCTCTTTGCCGATTGTCCTCCAGTGTCCTCTAAGCAACTGGAATTCAGTGAGGCTCACAGGGTCTCCAGGACCTGGAAGTGGTAGAGAGCACGGCGGAGATCCCCTGCTGTGCCCTGCCCGGCGCTCTGAGCCTGCGGCTCTCAGGCTCCTGGGCTGAGCGTCTTGCGCTGGGGAGTCTAACACAGGCACAAAACCCTCCGTCACACGTTGTTCACTAATGCCTGTTGCAGTGACAGAGAAGCTGAGCCAACTAGAGCAGTTCCGACTCAACACCCAAGGGCTCCTGTTACTAACTTGGAACCAATCTTCACACCTGACACCTGTTTTACAAAATGACTTTACCCTATGCAAAGGAGCAGTTAATGCCTGAGGTTTTTTTTTTTTTTCTCCTTTTTTTCATTTTTTTCTTCTTTCTCCATAATTTCTTATAACTTTTTTCTTTTTCTAATTTTGCATGAATATATCTGGTAGTCTGAAGAACTAAGTTGAAGACAATGCTGTGTAATACAGCAAATACAATTGAACTCATTATTTTGTTGAGTGAAATTCGGTATCATTTCTGTTTCTTTTATTACTGTTTTGTATTCCCTTTAAAAATATAATAATAATAATAATAATAATAATAATAATAATAATAATAATACACTCAAAAAAGAAAAGGAGCTTACCAACGTGTGGACATCTCGGATGCACAGTATTCCACACCTGGCTACCGTGAGGAGCCACAGCCCGTGTGAGGAAAGACACAGCGTTCCAGGCCCGTAGTGTTTGCTCTGCACTTTCTGGTGTGGCTTAAGAATGCACACGCCGCTGTGCTCCTGGAATCAAAGAGAAGGACCCCATTTTGGCGAAGACAAGGGGGGCAGCCACGGAGCTCACAGGTGTGTGTGGCATGCCAGTCAGAATCACATATGTGCCCACGGTGCTTGGAAATGAGCCGCAGCTGGGTGGAGCAGGCAGCTGGGTGCCTGCCTCATGTGGAGTCTTTGTGTACAAACGAAAGCATTGTTTTTTTTTTTTTTTTTACTCCAGGTACACACGTTTTATTCAAACTCAAATATCAGTCAATGTTTGGTCAGATAATTGTACAGGTGACAATAACCATGTTAATATATGGGAAAAGATCTTTCAACTAGATACAACTTAGTATATAATAGTACCTCAAAAATCCTGAGGAGAGATGATTTTTTTTCAACTTAATAAAACATGCTGGAAACATTTACAGCTAAGACCAGCCTAAATGGGGAAAAATTTAACATTTTTCTGCTAGCAAAGTACAGAATTTACATCTCATTACTGTTTTCAATGAATGTGTTTTTGTCAACTAAGGAACGTCCTCCTTTTATGCTCACGTGCCATTCGAGAGCCCACCTACACATCAACCTTTATTTTTGCCAGTCACTTTCGTATGTCCTCATGGACCAGCCTAAACGAGGAAATCAGTGTGCTTATCATGTGTCTGCCACACTTTCTGAAAGGCCACTCTTCACCCCACGCCCCAGTCCTGACTGCTGCTGACCGCAGATCTCCCACACCGTCTCTCTGTGTCTAAGTCTCACCTACTCTTCAGATGCAGATTCGCTTTGATTCCCCTCAGCCCTCCTAGGAATCCCCCGCCACGAGCACTGCCCTCTCATCCCAATTTCAGTGTCCAATACCCGCTACTCCGGGAGGAAAAGGCTTTGGCTGAAACAGTTAGAAAGACAAGGAGGTGGGTTCCCTGGGGACTCAAAGACAGGCAGTAATGGGATTCCGCATGGCCCAGGAGAGGGGGCACAGGGCGCAGATCACTCAAGCAGGGTGTACTTGACAGCGCTGGAAGGACAGAAGTGTCATGTAATATTGTGCAATTCTGCTCAGGGCTAATGTGCACAGCTCTACTGAAAGCCATCTACTTTTTGGTCCTCAGTGGCTATGGAACTGATTTTCTAGTGTTAGATATATTTTAAGGCCCTGCAATATCATTGTCACCTGTACAATTATCTGACCAGTATGATATATTTGGCACCAACATGGCTTAAGAGTGGGGTCACTCAAATACATTTAATGATGGATTAACAAGTAACACTAATATGTATCTAGTTCAAGGGAGTTACATTAATGCACTAAGGCTAATGGTTAGCTGGGCTGTTTCTCTTACAGTCATCAGGAGGACCAGGCCTAATTATACCACACAAGCTTTTTTTCCTGTTTTTGTGGAACCGGGGATTGAACTCAGGACCTTGCACTTGCCAGGCAGGCACTTGTGCCCCTGAGCTATCTCCCGGGCCCTAAACCACGCACACTCGATTGCTAAGACGATTAATGCATGCTGAAGGCATGGCGCACCTTTTCAGGAAGCCGATAGCTACAGATGTACGGCACTTGGTTGCAGAATCCATATATTCGGTTACTCTGAAAGTCCAGGACGGCAGAAGCCAGCGCATGCTCTGTCTCGTACAGGTGCTTATGAATGAGCTCATCTTTCAGCCTCCCTCTCTCGTCGGCAGCAACTGTGGGAGGCGTGGTATTTGGCGAAGCAAAGAGATCACTTGTACCCTACCAATCTCCTATTTTAAGTCATTATGGACACTTGTGAAAAGCAAAACAAAGATTTTTAAATACTTGATTAATATGGTAGAGGCTACTTGGTGATAAAAATAAGTTTCAAATAATGCACCTTCCCTAGAAATCCTTATGATGCTACCAAGGAAAATATCTTTTGTAGAAGGTTAATATTGTTGATCCATTTAAAGAAATATTAAAATAAACTTGTGATAGTACAGAGATTACTAATTAAAACATAGAAACACTTGGAGACTTTTTTTCTGCTACTCTGTAATTACATACTTGCACAACCGCTTACCAGATAGCTTATCACCTAAAACAAGGAAAGCTCATTTCCATGCTGTCTACTCCAGAAAGCTTTCTTTACCATTTCATTAGCAAAGGTGACTGCACCATAAACCATCTGAATTTTAACTATGTATACTTAAAGCTATAAAACTGGAAGCCTCACAAAACTACACATAAATCTCACATAAGTGTCATTTGGTCCCGCTTCTAATAATGAAGTATGTTCGTGAATTATGAGGCCTGGAGGAAAGGCCACATTTCAAATTATTTAGCAGCCATGCCAGTTTTACTCCACAAGACACACAAAAAGTAGCCACTTCGCCTCTTCACATACTAGAAGAAGAAATGCTGCGGCCAGACCCACCTCAGAGCAGACAGAAACAAAACAGCAAAACACAACGACAGCAACAGCTCAGCGGGACCCGCACCCAGGGACTGCGCTGGGCTGCTCATCTTGCCATACCTGGTGGCAGTATTCTCCGCAGAGTGAAGATGGCCAGCCTGCTTCTTTCTGCTTCTGGAGGTGAGGAAAGTGCTGTCACTCTCACTGTGTTTGTTCCCACGAGGGACACTGTGGAGATCTGTAGAAGGTCTCTGCTCACTTCTAAAAGCAAAAGGAACCCACACCCAGAGGTCATGAAGCAGTTCAAGGGATCCTTCTCCACACAAGTAGGGTATTGCCTTGGGGACTTCGCTCAATCTTTAGAACCAAAGTTAGCTGCTGATAATCAAATTCAAAGTGACCTTTCAAGGTAAGTAATAGGAACTGTTTTTTTTTTTTTTTTTTTTTTTTTTCTTCCTGGTAGACAGGTCTGGATCCAGGCCCAGGCAGTGATCTCTGTCCCCAGTCTCTTTTTGTTTTTATATTAAAAGAATATTTTATTTCATTAATACAAGGTCTTGCTACGCAATTCAGACTCAGTGATCTTCCTGTCTCAGCCTTCCCAGCAATGGGATTACAGATATGCACCACCCAGGGTTCCAGGGCCAGCTCGGCATGCCTTATGGGGGATTGAATTTGGGTCCTTGCGTTTGCCAGGCAGATATTTAGACTATTGGGGTATCCCCCCTGCCCATTGGTTTTTATTTTGAGGCAGAGTCTCACTAAGTTGCTCCTTTGCTCAGCCTGGGCTTGAACTTGCAATCCTCCAGCTCCAGCCTCTCAGAGTGCCGGCATCACAGGCCGGTGCTCTCATGCCTGGCTGTGACGCAGTTCTTCCTGATGAACTAGTGGATTTCTCCTGATCAGATGTCTTGGCCAGCAGATCCCAGGCAGCTCAAGCTGGCCCACGCTTTCCCCGCCTGGAGCGGGGTCCCCTCTGCGCGCCCCTGCTGCTCTAGGGTCCTTGCTAGTTTGCCCTCTCTCCCATATGACAGTTCTTCCCTTTTGCAGCCAGGGGCTGTGTGTGTGGAGGAAATACCCCTGGAGACTCTGCTCTGGAAGCCCAGCTCTGTCTGCCTTAGTTGGGGTTGGGGTGTGTGGAGCCTCCTCTCCCAGCTACCACCTGCTCAGCCCAGGCCTCAGCCTTCCCTCCTCCTCCAGGAGGAGATGGGGGCTACTGCCCAGGCACGTAGCTGGAACCTCCCCTGGAGCTGTCTTCTATCTGCCTCCTGCCCACTTCCTTTCCTGATCTCAGGGCCGGCCTGGCAGGTGGAGCCATCCCTCCTGCTGACTGTGCACTACCAACCACCTCTTCCTGTCCTCTTGGGTCCCTGGGGAACCCTCTACTCTGCCCTCAAGATCCAAGATCCGCAATGTCCAGGTATTTCATTATTTAATTCAATAGTTGACATTAGAAAAATACTGTAGCATCAACTCTGTTCTAAGCAGATAACTCTAGTTATCCAAATTCCTCTCAGTGCAGCATGGGTGCTCTCCCGTAACTTTGCACTGGACAGTGCTCCCTTGCTGTGACTGCTGCCGACTCACTGCTTCACGAGTTTTCAAAAGATATTCATCTAAATTATTTGCTGAGAATTTTTCTCTGTATTGTAGGATTTTTGGTAGTGTACAGTACTGTGTATGTATTTATATGTGTAGTATTTATGGTTTTAATGATTTTTGTCTAAAAAATATAAAAATATTAATTCTAATATTAAAGGAATATTAAATGGAGATAAAATACACCGATCACAGTATGAGTGGATGAATGCATGCTATACTGTGCAGGATACAGATGTTATTAAAATTACATGAGCTTCTGAGTTTAGAAAATAGTGAAGAACATTAGAAGTGTTTTTAAAAGTGTGGGAAGGGTTTATAAGAGTGTGGGAAGGGTTTGTAAAGCCTTAAAATATGAATACTAAAATAATGTCGCTACTTCACTGATTATCACTTGTCACAGGGGTCTCTGGAGTGATACCGCCACAAGAAGCAAGAGACCACTGTACTTTAAGGGTTTCTTTTGCTTTTTACGCCACCAAGACCAAATGTTGGGGACTTAGTTCTCTTTCTCATCTTACAAGATGGCACATGAAAAAATGGAGAAGCCAGACACTGAAAAGAAGAAACCTGAAGCCACGAAGGCTGCTGCCAGTGCTACTGGCAAAAAAGGTCAGGGTGAAGCCAAAGTAGTCCAAGAAGGGGCAGCCCCGCTGCAGCCGACATCCTGTCCTGGTCAGAGGATTCGGTAGATGCTCCTGATCTGCTATGGATTCCAGAAAGGCTTTGTACAAGAGAAAGTACACAGCTGCTGAATCAAAGGTTGAGAAGAAAAAGAAGGAGGCGGGGCTGGGGAGATAGCTCTGAGGCACAAGAGCCTGCTGGGTAAGTGCAAGGTTGTGAGTTTGAACCCTGGTCCCACAAAAAAAAAAAAAAAAAAAAAAAAAAAAAGGAGGAAATTCTTGCTGTGATCACAAAGCCAGTTGGTGGACACAAGAATGGAAGAACCCAAGTGGTTAAGCTTCGAAAAATGCCTAATACTACCCCACTGAAGATGTGCCCCAAAAGCTCTTGAGCCGTGACAAGAAACCTTTCAGTCAGCATGTGAGGAAACTTCGAGCTAGCATCACTCCGGGCACCATCTTGTTCATCCGTACGGGGCATCAGAGAGGCCAGAGAGAGGTCTTCCTAAAGCAGCTGGCCAGTGGCTTACTACTTGTGACTGGGCCTTTTAGCTTTCATTGTGTTCCTTTACAAAGAACACACCAGAAATTTTTCATTGTCACCTCTACAAAAATGATAACAGCAAAGTGAAAATCCCCAAACACCTCACTGATGCTTACTTCAAGAAGAAGCTGCAGAAACCTAGACACCATGAGGTCGAGGCCTTCGACACCAAGAAAGAGAGATACCAGATTTCAGAGCAGCGTGAGGTGGATCAGAAAGTGGTGGACTCACAGATGTTAGCAAAAATCAAATTGGTTGCTCAGTTCTGGGGCTACCTGTGATCTGTTTTTGCTCTGACAAATGAAATTTAGCCTCATAAATTAGTCTAATTTTTTTTTAAACTAAGAACCTAATTAACAGATTTTTTTTTAAAAAAAGAAAATATGCCACAAATAATTGTTTCACCATAGCTCCATTTTCATACCCTTTAATTTTTTGGAATAAAGCAATCAACATTTAAAAGTAATAAATATCTCCTGTCGCACCTGTGAATCCAAGAATCTGAAAGGACCTCGTGGGCTTGGCATCAATCACAAAGATATTTCCTTCCGATGTTCCCACTACCAGGTACACTCCGTGCTGGTCATACCTAGAGAAAAAGAAATCTGGCGAGGAGATTTTACTTATTTCACCAGCCGGATGCTAAGTGAGTTTGTTGCAGGAATGCCCAGTTCAAAGTCAGACATTCCTATGGTCTGTGATTTTTAAAAATAATCTGACTTTACAAAGGAAGGCTGAGGGATAAGTCATTCTACTCTATTCCAAATTACAACTTAAAAAATATAGTCAAGCAGGCTCAAGGAAGCTGGACAATCGCTTCTTCATAAATGAACAATGTCAGCAGGGCTGAGATGAATAATTCTCTAATTAGTGACAGATGTGACCCTTCACTACCCCAACAGGAAGAGGACAAACATGGGAAAACATTTCTACAATTTCCTGAAGTTAGAAAAAGTGGAAATATACAAATTAGAATAAGACACAGGGATCTGAGAAAGAGAAAAGGGTCTGGAGGTGACCATGGGAATGAAATCCACCCCCTGCCCCGAGCTAGAGGTGGGGGTCTGGCAGGAGCAGCCCAGAAGATGGCAACCCAGCCCCGCTTGTGAAGCATGGGCAGTCGCCTCTTGTCCCTTCTCTGAAGCTGAGCTCCCTGACCCAGCAGGGGGCGCTGTACTGCCTTTCTGACCAGTGTTTCAGAGGTCCCCTCAATGAGTTGCAATGAGTAACAGCAGCATAAGGTCCGAATTCAGCGTCTGCCAAATGCCTTAAAAATACTGCTTCAAATGATTTGAAACAATCTAAATGTCCATCAATGTGTTGGTTGGGTAAGATAAGAAAGGAAGGAATCCCATACCACTGTAAAGAAAAATGAGAAAAGCCAATATGAAATGATTTTCAATATACATCACTAAGCCGGGGTGGGAGAGTCCAGAGCTCCGTGTATGTTTTGCTCCCTCAGTAGCAGCGCGGAGACTCTGGGCACAGCCGCGCATGCCATCTGAGTCACACAGAGCAAGTTAATAGCACTCCCCACCTGAGCAAGGGGGCAGCAGCCTCGGGAGCTCCGAAGGCCCAAGCACCCTGTCGGCCAGAGGAGGAGTGGCCCAGGAGACCGGAGCAGCACCTCCCGGGGAGCCAGCTGGTGGGCAGGGGCGTCTCCCCGCACAGGCTCCGTACTTTCTGAACATCATACTGGGTGAACGTTGTACTGTTCAAACCAAATATAGGCCTAAGGGCAGCGGTGGTAGGGGCACCCCAGGGGACAGGCCTGGCCAAGCACCGCTGGCCTCGAGTGCTTACGTGAGGTGCTGCACCCGCGCCTGGGAGAGGAAGGCCTTGTGGACCACCCTGGGGGACTCCACACTGCGGACATCCAGGAAGTATACGCAGCCATCCGCGGTCCCCACGACGGCAGAGAGCGAGGAGGGGGAGCAAGCCAGGGTTGTTGCCTGTGGGAGGGGACAGGCTCAGCGGGATGGGGCCCATGTAGCGGAGCTGCTCTTCATGCGGGCTGGGCCCTGGATCCATCCCGGACTCCCCCACCCCACGTGTGCATGCGCGCCTGCAAGTTTTGCAAACCCCGGTAGAATGCCGGAAGTACGGTTGGTCTGCAGGGCGCTGCACCCTTCAGATTACAAATTCGCCCCTTCTGGGCTGATGGCTTGCAGAAGCCGCCAGAGGGATCTGTGCCTAATCCAGTTCTTTAATCCTGAGCTTAGAAGCTAGAACATAAGGGAGTACTTTGAACTTTAAACGGTAGCATTATTTTTTTCTTGAATGATGACCAAACGATGATGCCAGTAACTTTCACAAAACAATGAGACCAACGACAGTGAAAAATATGATTTAAAAAACTGAAAAAGTCTTTTGGATATGTTTGTAAAATGTTAGTGATTTTTAAAATCTGCCTTTGTCTTCTGAGTCATGGTGACGCTTGGGACCACAGAAGGGGACTAAGACAGCTGACACGGGGCTATACCTTAAAAAACAAACACAAAAAACCCATCCTAGATCTCTGTTTATCTCACACTCATTTATGCCTGATAAAGACATAACCAATGATACATTTACGCCATAGCACTTACGGAATCAGACTAATCTCCTATGGCTAGACTGTTTGGCGTTCAACCGAGGAAGGTGCTGCTGGCGGGGCCTCAGCGCACTTCTGCGTGCGCAGCGGGCATCACCGCCTCCTTTTCCGGGCGGGGGTGGGCTGGACCCGACTCACTTCCAGGAGGTGCGTACTAAGCTCTGGAGGACCGAGAGGCCTCTGCACTGGTCCTGCACCTGCCGGCAGCAGTTCCCTTCCCTAGAAGCATGATGCAGGGCTGGCGCGGCCTGCATCTGGATACCTGGTCACGCGGCCTGAAAGGAGACCCAAGGCACCGAGGAGACACAGAAAAACCGGGTCCTTGCTAGGCTGAGGTACTCAGGACGCCAGACAAATTCCGCGCTTGGCAGCAGCTGACCCAGTAATCTCCCACGTTTGAATTGTTTACAGCATCTGGCTAGAGAGGCAGCTCTGTTTCCTGCCTAAATAATGCCACCGCAGACTGGAGGCTTTCAGCTGGGCTGGCCCAGGAACTGTCTCATCGCTGAGCGAAAGCAACAGATTGGCTGCCCCCTCTGCCTCCCAGCCTGACCGCCACGCAAACGCCACACGTGGGTGAGGTGGAGACCCCGAGATTCCAGAAACAGTGGCTGCCACTGCAGGGCACACCATCCTTGTGCCTACACTGACGAAGCTCGGTGCGTGCCACTGCCGGGCTGTGCGTGCCCTGGGCTGCGTGTGCCCTGTGCGCATGGGCTTGCCTTCCACTGCAAAAGGCATAAAACTCCGGCAGCAAGCATCTTCACAGAGTGCTGAGACACCAGAATAGGGAGACAGGTGGAGCAGAATTTAAAAAAAAAATTTTTTTTTTTAAACCCACTTCTCAGGTGCACTCACCATCGTATTCAGAGAAATCTTGCTTGCACAAGCGCAGTCCTCTAGCCACCACACACAGACCTCCCCTGAGCTCGTGAGGGTCTGCAAAGGAAGCAGAGCTCAAAGTCCAGCTGGAAATCAGGAGACTGCTGTGGGAACGCGTCTTGCATTGCTGCCCAATGTGTGAGCTCGAGGAGCAAAACATTTTTCATTCTACTTATGGAGATTATAGATAATTATTTTGTAATTTCTACATCATACTTCTTTTCTAGAGAAGAACTAAGTAATATTTTACAGGTTTATGACAAATGCATTATATGTACTTGAGTTTGATACTTGGATCAGCCTGTACATAATGATGGTGTTGCTACATTAAAATGGTACCAATTTCATGTCCTAAAAATAAGCATTTTTGTTTATTCCACACAACAATAAATAATGTCTTGATGGCATTTAAATAAGTCATGATAATTAGGCTTTGCAAAGTAAATTAAAGATTTTTACCGTGTAACACATTTAAGGTAAAATTACCTGGCAATTCAGTGAGATTATTGCCCTGTTTTAGCTTTCTTTTTTTTTTTTTTTTTTGTCTTTTTGAGACAAGGTCTCACTATGCAGTTGAGACTGGCCTTGAACTCACTTTTGTAGCCCAGGCTGGTCTCGAACTCGCACTGATCCTCTTGCCTCAGCCTCCCAGTGCTGGCATTACAGGTGTCTGCCACCACGCCCGGTTTAGCTTTCTTTTTACCAGGACAAAATAACAACACCAGAAACTTACAGAAGAAAGCTTTAGTTTTGGCTCCTGGCTTCTGAGGGTTCAGTCCCAGGCCAGCTGACTCCAAGGCAAGGGTAGCATGGTGGAGACACTGGCTCAATTCCTGGTAGCCCGCAAGCGGAGCACAGAGAAAGAGCACCGAGCACTCTCCAAGCCGACTCCCCAGTGACCCACCTCCTCCAGCTGGCGCCAGCCTCCTAACAGCAAAGGCAACTATGCACGCCTGTAGATGGATTCACATCCCGTGGTGTTGGGAGTGGCTAAAGCTAGAAAGGGGTCACCCGTGTGAGGGCAGGACAGGACCATGGTGCCTAAAGCAGACAATTTACCTCAGTCTTGAGAAAAGCATCCTACCTGGACAATTTCAGTCATTAGTTGCTAGGCAACCTTGTGGCTCTTGATACTAACTTTGCAAGAGTATAGATAAACACCCCTGCTGTTGTTCAGCCTTCTTGCCGATTACAGGCAGACGCCACTGTGCCTAGTCTCAAGTGCTGTCTCCATGCGCCCCGGGGGTGGGGCTGGCACTGCAGGCCTGGGGATCAAGCTCTGGCGCCTGCGCCTGTACCTGCCGTGCAGGTACTTTAATCTGCTCAGCTATTTGGCCGGCCCCTTTAGAGCAGTTTTGCAATTATAGGAAGACTGAGCAGAAGTGTGGAGAACTCCCGCGCCTCCTCCCCTCTCTGCGCAGACAGCTCTCCCGCTGCGCACGCCTTGCATCAGTGTGGCACATGTGCTAGGGGAGATGGGGCAGCAGTGACAGGCTGTGCCCACAGCCCGCAGCCCGCAGCTCCGTCAGGGACCACGCGGTGTCTTGTTTACTCCATGCAATTTCACAAATGTCTGATGGGTGACAGCCACCACAGCATCGTAAGGAATGGCTTCGCAGCCTGTAACCATGCCCTGGGCTCCACCTACTCAGCCTCACCCCACTCCTGGCATAGTTTTGCTTTTTCTCCCCCGAATACCATGCAGGTGGGGCCACACAGTGTGTAGGCTTTACAGATTTTTTTTTTAATGTGTGTTTGCTACAGGGTCTCACTATGCAGCTCAGACCTGTGGTGGTCATGTTTCAGCCTCCCCAGTGCTGGGATTACAGGCATGCACCACCACACCTGGACTTGGTCGCTGCTCAGCACCCAGGGGCAGGACCAGTATAGCATGTGGTGCCAGGGATTGAACCCCCATCCTTGCACTTCCCTAGGCAGGCACATAGACTGCTGACCTAGCTCCCTGGCCCCTGATCGACTTTTACTAGTCAGTCATATGCATTTAAAGTTCCACTCTTGGTGGCCTGTTAGCTGCTTTTCATTATGGAATAGCATCACATTATTTATCCATTCGCCCACCAAGAGACAACCTAGTTGTTTTCCAGTTTGGGTGAGCATGGGTAAAGCTGCTGTAAGGATTTACGTGTGGTTTTCTCATATAAGTGCATGTCTTCAGCATCCTTGGGAGGACGCCAAGAAGCGCAACTGCGCAGTCACACAGTAAGTGCAGGGGTAGCTTTGTAAGGCCTCCCCTGACCTTCTTCCAAAGGCAGTGGGACAACTTCTCTTGTTCCGCAGCAGCATGTAGGGTTAGCACCACTTGGACTTTAGACTTTCTAATATGTCTCAGTGGCAGTGCGTTGCTGTTTTCCCATACAACAGAGAAGTGATGTGAGCATCTTTTCATCTGCTTCTTTTCCACGTGTTTCTCTTCTTTCGTAAGATGTCTGACATATTTTTGCTCATTTTATGAGGTTTTTCCACTTTCTTATGGATGGATTTCAGCATTGTTTTCATATTTTGGATATCAATACTTTATCTGACAAATGTTTTTCAGAGATTTTTCATTCAGTCTCTGGTTTGTCTTTTGATTCTCTTAACAGTCTTTTATTTTTTCTTTCTTTCTTTTGCGGTACTGGGGATTGAATTCAGGGCCTTGTGCATGCTAGGCAAGCAGTCTACCACTGAGCTACATCCCAGCCCTCAACAGTCTTTTATAGAACAGAAGTTTTAATTTAATGAAGCACAATTTATCCATTTTTTTTCTTCCATGGATTATGACTTAGTATCTAATAAGTTATCATCGGACCCAGGGATCACTTAGATTTTTCTCTTATTGTCTTCTAGGAGTTTTATAGCTTTAAATTTCTTTTTTTTTTTTTTTTTTTTTTTTGTGAAAGATGTAAGACTAATCTAGATTTCTTTGGTATGAAGTGGTCAAGTTGTTCCAGAATAATTTACTGAATTGCCTTTGCTCCTTTGTTAAAGATCAGTTGACTACATTTGTGAGTGCAGATTTCTAGGCTTTCTAGGAAGGGATCTCTATTGGGAGATCTCTATTTTGCCCTTGTATATAAATTTTAGAATTAAGCTGAGTGTGGCGGCACACCCCTGTAATCCCAGCACTTGGGGAGCTGAGATAGGAGGATCATTATGAGTTCAAGACCAGCCTGGGCTACATTGTGAGTTCAAGGCTAACCTGAGCTACACAGTGAAACTCTGTCTCTAAAAGGCAAGAGAAAAAAATTTATCTCTGTCAATTTGCATACAATAAGTTGATATCTTGTTTGGAATTACATTTAATCTATGGATCTAGGTGGGAAGAACTGACATCTTGATAATATTGAATCTTTCCATGCCCTGAAATCTCTCTATAACTTAGATTTTTTAGGTTCTCTCACTGAGGTTTTATAGTTTTTCTCATAGATTATACATGCTTTCTTAGGCTTATGGCCTGTGCACTGTATGGATGCTACACAGAAAATGGTAATGTACTTTAAATTTCAAATTTTAATAAGCAGGCAATGGACTTTCTTCTACTCTTCAGCCTTTCATCTCTCAGCCTTGCAGTGTTCACTTGCTGTAGGGCTGCTCTTGGTATTCATTGGCTCACTTTAGAAAAATAACTTTCTGTGCTCACTTTGGCGGTCCATGTAGTGAGATTGGAACAATACAGAGATTAGCATGGCCCCTGTGCAAGGATGGCATGCAAATTTGTGAAGCGTTCCTTTTTTTTTTTTTTTTTTTTTTTTATAAACAAGATGGTTAAGGCAATGGTCTTAAGACTCTCCATCAGGATTCTGACCGTGGCAGTTGATGGGTAGAGTTCTCACCCTGACTAACTATATATGCTGCTATCTATGAACTATGCAACTGAACTGAGGACAGTGATGTGTAATACTAAGATCATGGTTTAAATGCTTGTCATTTTGGTTTTCTAAATGCTTACTGCTTCTAATGTTATATCAATTGTTGCTATACTCTCTTTAAAGTAAATGTTTGTAAAGAAAAAAGGTAATAAAAGAAAACAAGAGACGAGAAAAAAAAGTCTTAGGATTGTCCTGCTATAATGTCGTATATGGTTTGATTTCTAAATGTCTGTGTAAAAATGTGCAATTTTTTTTCCCACATGCTATAGGGATTTAAAGTTTAAAATATCCATGGTGGTTGGAAAATCACAGTTCCATGTTATGTCTAAGGTATGTGATATTCAGACAGTGATGTTAAGCTCAACTGCCTCTGTTACAGGCTAATAATATCATTAAACTTTTCTTCTGGATGTTTAACAGCTAAAGTTTGCAGACCAAAAATTAGAGAAAAAGAGAGGCTATAAGAATAGCCAATATTTCGGCCCTAGCCTTTCAGGGTCAGGGAGGACACAGGACATAAGAGAACCTGTGCTGTGATGTCTTGTAACGAAATGGTGTCCCAAATTTTCTGATCAAGGAGATTATGGGGCCATAGAGTAAAGTGATCAACAGTGTATAGTGTGCCTAAGGAGTATCACCTAGAGGGAAAAAAATCCTCTCAGGCTTTCACACAGAGCAAATTGGTCAAGCAACGACCATGACTCATCCAGATGGCTGACACTGACAAAGGATCTACTAGGTACTATATATAGTCTTGGAGTCAATCCTGGGAGGATTTGACTGACCTTGTCAAAAAGTTACATTTTTGTTGCATAGGTCTTGCTTTAACTTGACCTTAACCATCCAGCAGAAAAGTTTAACCAGGAGGTATAAGAAGTAATGTCATATTAATATGCTGAGCTGTAAAAGGCTCAAATCAACAACTTCAGACTCTCCAGTTCTGCTGATAACCCACTACTATTATGGGCTATTGGACTATATTGGGCTATTTTTCTGAATTCAAATACCTACAATATTTGAACTAGCATCAAGTATGAAAGGATCCTTTAAAGACTTTTGCAAATATAGCTTCTCTAATAACAATGGAATATACCCATCTCTGACAAAACAAAACAAAAAAAGGGGGATATAAATGAAGGACTTTTTTTTTTTTTTTTGTCTTTTTGAGACAGGGTCTCGCTATGCAATTGAGGCTGGCCTTGAGCTCACTTTTGTAGCCCAGGCTGGTCTCGAACTCGCACCAATCCTCCCGCCTCAGCCTCCCAGAGTGCTGGGATTACAGACGTGAGCCACCACGCCTGGCTGAAGGACTATTTTGTAGTGAAGAAATATATGTATACACAAAATAGTTTGGATAGATATACAGCTACATTCTATTAGTTCAATGAGAACTAGACAAGATATGTTGCATATTGTCCTCTGAATAACTACTATGAAGACAACAATATGCAATGTATTAATTGTTGTAAATGTCCTACTAACCTCTATTGAAACTGTTTCATTGTTATTTTTCTCATTAAAATGAATAGCCGGGCGTGGTGGCTCACGCCTGTAATCCCAGCACTCGGGAGGCTGAGGCAGGAGGATCGGTGCAAGTTCGAGACCAGCCTGGGTTACAAAAGCGAGCTCACAGCCAGCCTCAACTGCATAGCGAGACCCTGTCTCAAAAAGACAAAAAAAAAAAAAAAAAGAATAAAAAATTTAAAAAAAGAAAAATAACTTTCCCATGGTCAAGATTGAAAGCAGCTAGAAATGGCTGCAATGTGACACAGTTCAAGTTCCATTTCTCGAGTACGGAGGTGTGAGTGAGCCACAAATGCGGATCAGATATCCAGTGGCTATGCATGTCAATCTCGTACAGGCCTTTGTTGAGTTGGAACAGCCACAAAATAGATATTTGCTTTCAGAGACTACGTGGAGCAAAGATTACCAGTACTTCCAGATGGAAGAAATTCTTAACTGTCACGTACTCTGTAGCTTGTGTATGTTTTTATATTTTAGAACATTGAAAATCTTAATGCTACTGTTGATGAATCATATTAAAATTGAAATGTCTTGAGCCCAGAAAAGGTACATAAATGCTGGAAACGAATTTAAATGCAGAGTACTTGTTTTTCCTGGGTAGACCAAATTCTTGTTTTCTGCATAGCAAATATGTCATTTTCATCCAGAGGCGGTATGCACGTACCTCGTTCTAAAAGGGAGTAAATAGTGAGTGTGGTCAACAGCCTGGGCTTGCAGAGCAGGTTACAGAGCAAAGATGCCATCTCAGATCTCGATTGCTTTGGCTGCTCTCAGGAAACATTAGGAGGTCCCAAGATGTTGACGTCATTCCAACCCCGAACAGTTTGATTAGTTTGATTATGGAAGTGCTTGGCATCATGTGTAGCTCTAAGATGCCCCTCCCCTACCAAGTCGCCTGTGCTCCTAAGGTGATTGGCTCGTGGGGCCTCTGCTCATCACCATGGCTCCTCCCCTCTCTCACAGCTCCCTAGTCGCTTTGGGATTAGCGGCTTTCCTTCTCCTAGATGCTTCCACCACGACCGCTCTCTGCCTTGGAGCCAGCCAACTACGGACAGAAGCAGGAGCCAAAATTAAGCTCTCCTCCCTTAGGTTTTGGGTGTAGGGTTTGGTCCCAACCACAGGAAAGTAAAAACGCACATGGTATCTCTCCATAACCTTCAAACACACCCTGGTTGGTGTCTACTCTGAGTAATTAGTTTGAAGATAATAATACGCAGTGTGTTAACTATTGTTATTTTCTTATTTTGTTACGAAATTTTTTTTTTATGAAATAAAAAAGGAGGGCTAATTCAGTACTGTGCAAAAACAAAAGTGTAACAGGAAGACACACACAAGTTACTGCCTGCCTCTTATGGTGGCGCTTTGAATGTGAAATTGCAACGCTACCCAGTCACATATGGCTAGGGATTTAAATCTGGAAACTGCACATCAGTAAACCCTACTGCATCACGGTGAGATATTCCTTACCACGAAATACTTGGTTCCGGGTGTGATGAAGTCGATCGCCTGAAACTTCCCATCGCAAGCATCCAGGACTTTATCTAAACTTGGCTCCTCATCGAAAGTGTAAATGTAAACAGATCCCTGATGAACCGAAAAAGCAGGGGGGTGGGAGGTGAAGATCGTCGCATGTGTAGCTCAACAGATACGTGTTCAGGGCCTAATCGCAGTAAGGCATTGCAGGGAACAGGTAATAGAACGTCACAGAGCTCAGTAAGGCTCTGATCTGAGGAATTTAAAACCTAGATGCACCATTTGCTTATTGCTTGGCTGTTATATTCATTTAAAATAATAAATGGCCAGGTTTTCATCAACTGAGGAATGGTTACAAAGATGGCTTCTTTTCATACAGTGGAGTACTGTGCTGCCAAAAAGACATCTTGAGACATTTCTAGGTAAACAGATGCATCCTGGGACATAAGTTTTTTTTTTTTGTGTGTGTGTGCCAGAGATTGAACTTAGGACCTTGCACTTGCCAGGGAGATGCTTAAGCCTGCTGAGCTATCTCACCAGCCCTCAGAGGACATACTCAAGTGAAATAGACTGGATATGTGTGTGTGAGTGTCTGTGTGTGTGTGTGTGTGTAAATACCACATTGTTTCTCTTGTGTGACAGATGGAAAGTATAAAAGAAATAACAAAATGTGTCATAGATACTGTGAAGCAGAAAGATGATGTTCAAGTGGAACGGAGATCTAGGGAGGGGGTAGGGGAAAGGAAGGAAAGGAAAAGGAAGAAAGCAATGAGAGAAGAAGACAAAATAGAAAACAAAGCTTTTCTAAATAAAGAGGGGGAGTGGGATTCAAGGGAAGGCAACCACGAAACTCTCCTTTGTTGACATTGAAGGTCACAGACCAGGTAGCCCTGCCAAGACGAGCTCTCCCTCAGCTGTTCCAGCCCATAAAGTCTCCTGCCCCGCTTTGTTCGCTGCTGTCTTGGTCCACTACACAGCCAGTCTGCTTGATGCCCCCAGTAAATCTACTCGAGTCAGAATGCGTGGTCTGGTCGATTGTGTGGGTTTGTACCTAATACTTATAACCTAAAATTATTGCCTAACAATGCAGATGGCTGCTAATTCTGACCTCTGAGTTACTAACTGTAAGTGTTATGGCTTATGTCTAGTTGTCCCCCCAAATCCTCATGCAATCATGGGGCCTTCTAGAGTTTGAGATTAACTCATAATCCACTGAAATTATGGGTTTTAGTACTGCTGGGATTATTGGTATGAGCACTACGCCCAGCCTGGGGTGGGTAGCCTGAATGTAACGTAAGAGAGACAGATGGTTGGTGTTGCTGTTGCTACTTCTCCTGTTTGCTCTCTTGCTCTTTGCCACCACCATGAAAGGTTGCTCTCTGCTATGTGCCACTCTGCTTTGGAGCTAGCCGAGTACGGCCTGAAACCTTGGGTGACTGTGAGCAAAATAAACTTTTCCTTCTTTTATTTTTGGCGTTGAGTATTCATCCCAGCAACAAGAGAAGAGTAACTGAGACAATAAGTCTTCCTAAAGTACAGCAGTCGTTTGCCTTTCCTGATGCATTGATTTTTCTTCCTTCTATTACAGAACCCGGCTTCCTTGGAGAACTACAGGTGCAACCTCAGTCCATATTTTGGAGGGTTGATTCTACTTGGCCCAACGGTGGCACGCGCCTGAGGCCTAGCCAGAGCTGAGACTTTCCTTGACCATAGTGACTGACCCAGGGATAATACAGATGATCCAAGTTAGTCCATGGAGTCTATATTCTAGGACTTCTTTTTAGCTGGCAACTTTCTACTAAAGTTACTGGGAAGACATATAAGCTGGAGCTTCAGGAAGCTCAATAATACAGTCCTCCCCAAAATGGAGCAAAGTGTCAAGAAACACAGGAAACAAGCTGTAGGGGTATCAGGGGACCCCCGGATTTGGATCTACACCTTGCTCCACAAAAACAAATATCTCTTCTTCATGTGGTCTATGTATTTATTTGTTTTTATGTATTTGGTATAGAGTCTCACTATGCAGCTCAGACTCATAGTGATCCTCCTGTTTTCAGCCTCCCCAGTGTTAGGATTACAGGTGTGCACCACCATGCCCGGTCTTGGTGGCCAGCTCAGCATGCCCGGGGCCAGGGCTTGCATGGTATGTGGTGCAGGAGTCAAACCCAGGTCCCTGTGCTTGCTTTCGCAGCCCACTTGGGCCTTTTAAATTGAGTACTCTTTTGAATTGCAACCGAGGGACTCCTGACCGGCAGACAGTCACGTGTGGCACATCCGCTCTGCATTCCTGTCATGGACTGATGGTAATACTAATGCCCGCACACCGTACACCAAGAACCCCCTCTCTCGCATACCTTGTCTGTTTGAATCAGCAGCATCCTGTAGCTGGGAGAAAACGCCAAGTACTCCACAGGACTCTCAACCTCAAGAAACTTCTCCGTTTTGTAAGAACTTGAATCTTTAATAGTGAGAGCATACACGAAGCCATCCTGTGGACCAAGACGGTGATGTGAGGGTGGGATGCCATCGCGGGCACTGCGCAGAGCACTTGCCTCATCGGGTAAGTGAAGGCAGATGGCCAGCCGCACAGTGCTCGCTTGGCATCTGTGTTTACATGATCTGGAACACTCTGTCCTTTTACCTTTGTTATTTTCTTTTTTTTTTTTTTTTTTGCAGTACCGGGGGATCAAACTCAGGACCTTGTGTTTACTGGGCAAACACTTAAGCTGCTGAGCTACTTTCCCAGCCCTCTTTAACCATTACTTAGACACTTTTAACTATATTCCTTGGCCAGTCTTCAGTTATATCTCTCTTGCGGTGCATTTTCAATTAGCTTACAATTTCACTGACCATCCCTTTCTTTCAGCCTCTCTCGCCTCTACCTTTTCACCTTATTCTTCACTACACAGGAGGGGAGGCAAGGGGGGCTGCTCCTGTGGCTTCCGCATGGCAGCCACCCTGCTTCAGAGGACGCCGGCCCCAAGTATGCTCTTTGTCATTAGCATGTGCATTTCCTGTCCCCAAATGACCAAGGGTGGGAACGCGCCTTGCCCTACACTGGGAGCCTTTCCTGTGGCTCCTTGCATGTGGCAGACTGTGGCAAGTGGCTAATAAAAATGGGTTGGTTGGTTGGTGGGTCACCTGCAAACAGACTCCAGGGCTCTCCAGAGGAATGGGGTCGTTTTTATATAAAATCGTTTTTATAGAGTGAAGAGCCTCTGGACAAATGCATCCCTTGTTTTCTAGTGGATCCCAGGGTAACGGGGAGGCACTTGGGAGATGGCTGAGGCCTAGGAGATGGCTGAGGCCTAGGAGATGGCTGAGGCATGCCGGTTCTGTCCCTGAGCTCCTTGTTATTTTCTGCACCTCACTGGAGCAAATGCAACAATCATCTATCTCAAGTAACTTAATACAAACTCTGAGCTGAAGGTGGCCTGAGGCAGACAAGGGTCACAAAGGCCATACATTTCAACTAAATGTTGACAGGTAAAGAGGGACTAGTCCACTGCGTAGAGGAGGGAGAGAACTTTGGTCTCAGTGTAGATGCATGGGCCCCAGACAGCCTACAGATCGGTGGACTCACATCTCTCACCCTCATGTCCTTGCTTTGCTGCCCTCAGAGCTCAGAAGGGGTTTGTGGCAATGGAACAAACTCGCTAACGATGCCTCGGGACAGCTGCATCTGACCCGAGATGCTAGTATTGGTCAGTTACAAACCGTAGCATTGCTGACAGCAGCCAAGGAACACACACCCTGACCGTGTTCCGTACCTAAGGGGGCTGTGTACAGTCCTGCCTGGCAGCAGAGGCTTCAGAGACTGACAGCACCCCCTACTCCCCAGTCAAGCCTGCCTCTGCTACTTGCTTTCTGGTGACTTCCGGAGGATTTGGTTCTTTTGTCTGTAGGCGGAGGATAAGCTTGTGGTGAGGACCAATAAGGTTGTGCGGCTAGCGCGCTTAGCTTAGTGCCTGCCACAAAGCAAGCACTGAGGAAATAAATGCAGACTATTAATGGTCATCCCATGTCTACAGTAACGACATGACCCTTGTAAGCGGAAATGGGCGTGCCCCAGAGCCTGCGCTGAGGCTTACACAGAGGCTTCAAATTCCTACCTGACGACCAACATATCACTGCAAAAATGAGTACGGGAACCTCTCTGATGTTTTTGTGTGGCGATGGGCTGCCCTTTAAGCTCTGTTTTGTTTACCCATAACGAGATCGATCTGTGGAGCTGATCGCACCACGCTCTTTACTTTTGCATCAAATGGGAATTCCTCACAAGAACACATTTTGATTAATAGCCTGAAATAAACTTGGCATCCCAGAAACATGACTCTGGGACATGACAGCAAGTGGAAGGCATATTGTCTTGAAAGCAATTAATTTTGAAAAATACATTACAATTCCAGAAGCAAAGACGCCGTCCTTCTGATATACCAGGGTGACTGGGCTGATGAGGTGGGGTGCGCCTTCTAAAAAAGAGAGAAGTGTCAGGCAGTGGAAGGGCTGCTTAGCGATGATTCCTCAGCATTTTAAATTTATACATCAGTGAATCAAAATGCACAAAAAGAAGGTGAAAAGAAGAAATGATCCATAAGGACATTTATTATTAACAAAGCCTTGTCTTTGGAGGACAACAGCAGAAGGCTGCTACCTACAAAATCAAAGCACTACCCCAACCAAGGACTCAATGGGACCCATCAGATGGCTGTCTTCCTCCATGCAGAGCGCAGTGCTAGCACGGCCAGCTGCCAAGAAGCACGCTGTGCTTTCCTTCAGAGGCCACTCAGCCCAGCAGCACTTACTCCTGCCATCCAGGTGACCCCAGAGTGCAGGCTCTCACACCCACGGGCCTGGTCCAGGGGCTCGCTGCTTAGGACCACCTTCTTCTAAGGTCTCGCCTTCCTGAACTGTGGCCACATGAGTGGCCCAGGTGTCACCTTCCCAGCAAAGGCTCACCCCCAACCACCGGGGGGCGCTTCGGTGCCTGCCCATCACCCGCTGAAAGAAGTACGGATACCCCTGCTGGACGTGAAGGTCAGCTACGGCCCGGGCATCCGTCCACTCGCCACTGCTCCCAGCTGACACTCGGGGCTCCCCACCAGGGGCACTACTTCCTGCTTCCTGACTTTCCCAAGTTTCCTTGTCCCAGCAGACACAAGAGCGCAACGGCCAAGGGTTCCTTCTGCCCCTCCGTTCCCTTCCGGCCTCCTTCAAGAGTCAGTTCCAGTAGAATCATCATGACGACAGCAGAGTGCCTTCCCTCACCCGCGGCCCCTACTGCACTTTGGGAAGCTCTGCCCTAATGACGTCACAATCTTTCTCTTTCAGGCTATAACGATTTGGCAACTTGTTTTACCATCTTTAATAAAGCCCAAGTGCCGTGAGGATGGAAATTCCGGGGCCGGGCGTCTGTCACTCCTCTGAGCTCCGCAGCACTTTGCTGTGGCGCCCCTGCGTTGCTTGCCCTCGCTGGGGAGGCGTTCCAAAGCATTTAGCACGGAAAGCGCAAGAAAAAGCGAAATGGAGGGAAGGAGCGACCGACCGTAAGACTCCATTTGATTAAGTCCTAAGGTATGAAAATACATTAAAAACACGACAGGAGCTTGGACGTGAGGCACTGTTCTATGCCTCCCTTCACAAATACACGCGGGAGTCAGTTCACTGGGCAGAGACCCGCCGCTCCACACTGTGGAGTGGAAGCAGGAGTAGGAACGCGAAGTCTCCGAATGACCGCAAGTAATCGATCATGGACGGGCTCCCGGGTGTGCCCTCGACCTTCGTATCAGCGTGGGTGAGGCTCCCGCGGAGGAGCGAGGCCGGGGAACTCCAGACCGGACGCCTCACTGTGCCAGGCTAGGGAGAGCTCCGCCTGGGAGGAAAAGCTCCCAGGAAAGAAGGGGATCCCCGGAAAAAGTGGCCTCAGAAGCCAGCGGGCAGAATCCGGAGAGGCAGAGGAAGGAGGAGGAAGTGTAAAAGGTTCAAGCAAGAGGAGCGGAAGTGGGAAGACAGATGGGAAAGGTGAGTGCAGAGAGCGGCCGAACCAGGGTGCCTTGTACCAGCTGCGAGGGGAGCAAGCACAGACAGCACAGGCACATAAAGGGAGGGCAGGGCAGGGCAGGGGTGGGGCAGGGCAGGACAGGACAGGGCAGGGCAGGGCAGG